>JAUTXW010002312.1:0-43133 GCA_030620095.1 Kuschelorhynchus macadamiae
GAACTAATTGTCTCAGAAGGAACTGGAAAAAAACGCAAAAAACGAGAAAAAAATTGAAACTTTGACACCCTGTATAACGTAAATGGTGCGTTTTTGACCATGGTATATATTGGTATTTTCGAGTACTATCACCCCCTGAAATGTCCACGAAATTAACTAACACCCTGTATATATATATATATATATATATATATATATATATATATAAATATATATATATATATTTATATATATAAATATATATATATATATATATATATATATATATATATATATCTATATATATATACATGTATATATATATATATATATATATATATATATATATATACGTACGTACGGTTGCGCTGTGTGCACGTGTTTGTTTGCGCTCCGTTTCACTTGTGTATTTTTGATGGTTTGCTGTCGTTATATGCTGAAATTTTAAGATAAGTACAATCTATATACTTTATTAATATGGACTCTATGTAATTTTTGGCGTCAAACGTGTAAATTTTCCTTAAAATATGAGCTGTTCTGTTTGCCAATCTGAAGTTTCGAAGCGTAAACCTGGGCTTGTTTGCGATGGCTTTTGTAAAGGCCAGTACCACCTAAGTTGTAGCAGCCTACCTCCTGATGCTGCAAAGATCAACGCACTCCCCGGGTTTCTTTTGGTTTTGCAAGACCTGCCTAGTAGTGAAACATAAGGAGACTGATCTTAAAGCAACCATCGAGCAGACGGTACAAATTAAGCTCCTAGACATAGAAAAATCCCTCGAAACTTTTAAAAATGACATAAGTAGGAAACTAAGCGAATCTCAACAAGCCGGCATTTCTAGGGATTCTGGGACGTATGCTCAAATTGCCAATAAGTCTGCTGTTGTTATTAAGCCGAAAGAGCCACTGAAGTCCGGTACTAGTGCCAAATCCGAGACATTCTCGAAGATAAGTCCATTTGATTCGTCCATTGCTGTCAACAACGTGCGTTCTAGAAGAGATGGAGGCATTGTGGTTGGATGTAAGAATGATGAGGCTGTTTCAAAATTCTGCAATTTGGCTAAAGATAAACTAGCCGAAAATTTTGAAGTGAAAGAAGTAAAAGTCGCTCAACCGAAAATCAAGATTGTGGGTATAACGGAGGACCTTTCGGAGGAGGAACTAATTCAGTGCCTGAGGATCCAAAACGAACCTTATATCTGTGCAGACTCTGAGTGTAAAATACTTAAATACTGGCATATTAAGAAAGACAAAAAAATTTTTCAAGCGATTGTTCAACTGGATCTTTTAACTTATGACCGTCTCTCAGATAAAATATCAAATAGTCGTGCTAGATACTTAGTGGTTGGTTATGATAGATGCATTATTTATGACGCGGTTGAACCCGTAAGGTGCTTTAATTGTTCAGGCTACAATCATACTTCTAAGAACTGTACTTTTAAAAAGGCTTGTCCAAAGTGTTCACAAGAGCACGACCTATCGGAATGCAACTCTTCCGCTGCTTCAAAATGCGTAAACTGCGTCAATTTATCAATTAGAACCCCTAATGATACTGTTGATGTCAATCATGCTGCATGAATAAAACTTGTCCCATATATCTACGGAAGTTATCTGGGGTCAAAGGCTCAAATACTTAATAGGCAGTAGCAATCACAGCGCATATGCGTGTACGAAGCGTACCGGTACACTTCGACGAATGTCTGCGCAAGTCAGAAGTCTGACGATTTAGTTCAATTAATCGACTTCGACTCGCACCTTCAGAGTCAAACGGTGAATTGTCAATCTGTCCGAAATAATGTTAACTTTACGCTGTACTATCAGTGGTCTCAATACCAAAACGCACGACTTATTTAATGCATCATATTGCTTTGACTTTGATCTAATTGCTTTTACGGAGACATGGTTGACACCACAAGTGTTTGACAGTGAATTATTCTCTAATAAATATTCAATTTTCCGTTCTGATCGTAGAACTTCTCTTCTCAACGTCAGTAGAGGCGGAGGTGTACTTTTTGCAGTCAAACAATATTTTACGGCCACAATTATTAAAACAAATCTTGTCTCAGATACATTCCCTAGTATAGACATTTTGGGATTGCGCATCACTCGGAGATTTTTCGAAATTATTGTAATTGTTATGTATATTCCGCCTACTTTCGCAGCATATGAGGAGTTATTTGGGATTCTTATTGCCTTGCCTGCTTTAAATATGGATTTAGATATTATATTTTTAGGTGATTTTAATATTTCGGAATACCGAAAAAATATGAATATAAGCGATATCGTGTGTAGCTCAAAAATGCAAGCCGTTAATAAATTCCAAAACTTCTTTAATTTCAAGCAATTAAATACGATAGAAAATTGTAATAAAAGGCTTCTTGATTTAGTTTTTTGTACCCTAAAATCCTGTTGTGTAACTGAATCTGATGAGTCAGTGATATCCATTGACTTACATCACCCCGCTTTATTAATTTCTTTTCCGTTTTACATTCACAAACAAAATAAGTTTAAACTGAAAGAGAATTTAGCATATAATTTTAAAAAGGCCAATTTTCCGAGAATGTACCAGCTTTCTGTCCGAACATGATTGGTCGTTCCTTAAACGAGGAACCTAATGCTAACCATGTGGTCGTTACTTTGTCAGCACTTAGATATTATTTTCGGAGATACAGTTCCGATAACGCAGGCTAAACATAGTAAATATCCTCCTAGTTTGCTGGCAAGGAGGATATGCATCTTATTAAAAGAAGGAATCCAGTGGCGTACGTATAAGCGGTGCAAGCGAGTAAATGATTATGAAGCTCTTAAACTAACCAGGCGACTTGAAAATATCTCATTAACATATCCCACCAACTTCACTTAGCTAATGAACAAAATTTAGAGTAATCCCCAGTCATTCTGGTCCTGTAAATTCTAGGAAGTCATGGTGCCTCTGCCTCTACGATGTCTTACCTAAATTCCGAACTGAACAACCCTATGGACATTGTTAACTCATTTGCAAATATGTTTAAGAAATCTTTTATAACATCTACTGATTATGCGCACACATATGATTCAAATATTAAGTCATGTTTTAATTTCATTGTTTAACATAACGCCTGAAGCCACTGAAACTGCATGTAAGAAACTAAAAGTTAAATTTACCACTGGGCCTGATCTTATCCCTTCATTTATTGTGCGAGACTGCGCAAGTGCTTTTACCAAACCTTTAGCAGTTATTTTTAATTTATTTGTGCAAAACTGCACTTTTCAGATGTATGGAAAAAATCAAAAATCTGCCCAATCTTTAAAAAAGATGATAGGAGTAAAATAGAAAACTATCGACCTGTTGCTATAATATGCAATTTTAGCAAAGTCTTTGAATTTGTTATTCACGCCCAGTTATCTTTTTACGTTACTCCTCTTCTAATTGATCAACAACATGGTTTTGTATCTGGTAGATCGACTGTAACAAATCTTTGTACTATTACTCAATACATTGCTGAGAGCCTGGATTGTAATACACAGGTTGACCGTTATTTTTACAGATTTTTTCTAAAGCGTTCGATCGTCTTGATCACGGTATCCTACTTACTAAATTATCCAGTTTTGGCTTTTCAGGAAACTTGGTTAAATTTTTGCAAAGCTACCTTTTAAGTCGGTCTCAATTTGTGCAGTATCGGTGTCATATTTCAGATACTTTTGTTGCCACGTCGGGTGTTCCCCAGGGGTCTGTCCTGGGTCCCTTATTTTAGCATTTTTATAAATGACATCGTTAACGGTATGAATAATAATTGTTTGCTTTATGCTGATGATTTAAAAATATTCCGCACAATTGACTGTCTTGATCAGTTGCCGGAACTTGAGTCTTGATCTTCTTACACTTGGTCAATGGTGTGAAAAAAAGTAAACTGTCCCTTAACATCAATAAATGTAATGTTTTAACATTCAGTAGAAGTAGAATTCCTATGCAGTATGAGTATCATATGGACGGTGTTGCTCTGAAACGAGTTGAAAATTTTAAAGACTTGGGAGTCATATTTGATAGTAGGTTTTCATTTATCCATCACATCGAGGATATTGTTGCCAAGTCTTATCGGATTTTAGGATTTCTTATACGATCTAGCCGGGAGTTCAAGTCATCTGAAACCTTGTGCTCACTTTTTTTTATTCTCTGGTTCGTAGTAGGTTAGAGTATGCCTCCTCTGTTTGGCACCCTAATTATCAAGTGCATATTGACAAATTAGAAAGCGTGCAGTATAAATTTTAAAATTTCTGAGTTTTAAAATTGATGGGTCTTACCCACCTTTTGATATTTCCCGACAAAGTCTACTTTTAAGATTTAAATGGGACACCCTTGAGAAAAGAATACAATATTTTCTGCTCATATTTCTGTACAAGTTAATAAATAATAAAATGTCTGCTCCTAATCTGCTATCTCAAGTTACTTTTCACGTGCCCGCTAGATCAACTCGGTCATCACCATTATTCTACCTTCCAAAATCTAGAACGAACGTTTTAAAATTCTCCCCACTGCACAATATGTATTCTATTCACAATCGCTTGAAGGATTATTTGGATATTTTCCATTGTAATGATAAAAATATTAAATCTGTTAGTTCTAGTTATTTATAATTATATAGTATGTTCAATATTTGATAAGTTATTTTAGTTTTAGTTATTTAACTATATATGTTAGCTATTTGATAATTTATATTGCTGGATATATATTTGTTTATCTGTATAACTTAATATTTGCTGTGTATCCTGCCCAATAATAGGGGCTACTGCCCTGTGGGGTAGTGTAAATAAATAAATAAATAAATAAATAAATAAAAATAAATAATATATATATATATATATATATATATATATATATATATATATAATACTATAGTAAAACTATCAAAAATCTTTTTTGGCTTTTTCGCAACTGAATAAAAATATTTAACTTTAAATTAATTGAAGCAAATACTTAATAAAATTACATATCTCAACATGTAGACTAGTCTGTCTACGGAATGTTTCGATACATATATAACAATATTATTTAAACAAGCATAATAAATTAAATCATTTACCTTAAGTTTTTATAGACACATAGTAGTTGTCAGTGTAGTGTCAATCTAAACGCAACAAATAATCTGAACACATTTAAAAATAGTAAAACTATATTAAAACTTTTTATTTTTCTTGGGAATAGGTGTTTGATTAATGAAACTTATTTTTCTGTAACTAGCTGGACGTTCGCTTCTTATTTCAAACTTTTTCAAGAGTATTTTGTTGCAAGTCTAAAATATATACATAATATAGGAATTAGTACTTTTCAAACAGACATAGGCAAATATTTAAAATGTACTATACTTAACAAAACAAATATTCATAATACCTAACTATTGAACAATTAATTAATTAAAATTACATTTAATAAAACACCTATAGCTTAAAATAATTGAATTAAAATTTTATATGTACCTTTTCTTGAAAACGACAATATTATTTACCGTAACATTTTTGATGTTCTGAATGTTTTAACCGATGGGCCAGATCTATATAAAATAATAAAAACATAGACTTTGTCAGGTTAAAAAAAGCATGTCTGAGTTCAACCTACTACCTACTACTCATCAATCCTAGATAAGGCATCTGCAATGACATTATCGCTCCGTGCTATATGCCGAAAGTCTGTCGTGAATTGACCGATAAAATCCAGGTACCGGAACTGTCGAGGTGATACTTGGCTTTTCTTATGACGAAATGCATATATCAGTGGTTTATGGTCCGTGAAAATACTAAAGTTTCTTGCCTCCACCTGTGTCTGAAATATTTGACGGATAGGTATGCGGCCAGTAGCTCACGGTCATAAGCGCCATATTTGCACTCTGTAGGACTGAACTTCTTGGAGAAAAAGCAAAGTGGTTGCCACTGATCATTTACCCACTGCTGCAAGGCAGCGCCAATGGCAGAGTCTGAAGCGTCACAGAATATAGCAAGGGGTGCGTTGACATTTGGGTGCGACAACAAGGTAGCCTGGGCTAGTGCTTTCTTGCTGGCTTCGAACGAGGCTAGACCTTCTGTGATCCAGTGTAACGGGGATCTTCCTTTGATTTTTTTCTTGAGGAGTGTGTTCAGTGATGCTTGGATCTCGGCTGCTTTGGGTATGAATCTCCGGTAGAAATTCACCATACCCAGGAAGCGACGAAGTTGCTTGGCCGTTTCAGGTTTTGGGTAGGCCAGAATAGTTTCGACCTTTTCTGGCAGTGGTTGGGTGCCTGCGTTTGAGACGCAATATCCTAGGAATTTAACTCCGGACTGGCCAAAAACACATTTACTTGGGTTAATGGAGATGCCGTATTGCTGAAGCCGCTGAAACAGTGTTTCCATGTGGCGGAGGTGTTCTTCGGGCGTCGTTGAGGCAACAAGGATGTCGTCTAGGTACACATAACAATAGTCCAACCCTCGAGTAACTTCATCCATGAAACGCTGAAAAGTTTGTGCTGCGTTTCGAAGTCCAAACGTCATAAATGGAAATTGGAACAATTCGAATGGTGTGGTGATGGCTGTTTTCGCGATGTCCTCCTCAGCTACTGGGATTTGGTTGAACGCATGGATTAAGTCGATGGTTGAAAAAATCGATTTTCCTTGGAGCTCTTGTGCGAAATTCTGGATATGGCGGACGCCATATTGGTCAGGACAGGTTCTGCTATTCAGAGATCTATAATCCCCACAGGGCCTCCATTCGCCGTTGTTTTTTGGTACTAGATAAAACGGCGAGGACCAAGGACTTTTAGATGGCCTGGCAAGTCCGAGTTTCACCATGGTGTCGAATTCCTTCCTTGCTGTTTTTAGTTTGTCCAGAGCTAGGCGACGTGGTTTCTGGGCGACAGGCGGACCAGGCGTGTTAATAATATGATGCTGAGTTTTGTGTTTAATGTGTTTGGGAGCACCGTTTGGTTTGGTGATTCCCAAGAACCTTTCCAGAAGCACATGGAAAGGGGAAGCACCATTAATTACTTTGACGGTCGGAGCGGTCCATTCCAAAACCTCACCACGTGATGCCAGTTGTGTTGTGGAGTCCAAGAGTTTGCCTTGCTGCAGATCCGGGAGCAGTCCATAGTGTGCGAGGAAGTCTGCTCCTAGGATAGGTTGAGATACGTCAGCTATGATGAATCTCCATAGAAAATCTCGGCGGAGTCCTAGATTGAGGGTACGCGCTACTATTCCGTATATGGTTATAGACGAACCATTGGCAGCTGAAAGTGCGTAGGTTGATTTGGTATGAGCACCATCCACTCGAAGTCTCGGGATTACGCTTAGATCGGCACCAGTGTCGATGAGAAATCGAAGTCCGGTTTCACGATCGTAGATAAATAGGCGGGGTGAATTATTAAGGCAGGTGTCATTTGCCGCCATCAGTGACTGCCCGGTTGGTTTCCCTGGTTTCATGAACAGAGCATAGTGCATTTCTGGGCTTCCTGCTTGTAGCGCCAGTGGTACCAGCATAATCCGGCTGGGCGCGCTTCCCTAGGTGTAGATGGCGAGCGATGCCGCGACTGGGATCGGGATCGAAAATGCGTGCGGGAATTTCGCATTCCTCTTGAAGCATGCAAGTCCTGCCTGACACTAGCTAGTTCTCCCTTGACCTCTGAAAGTTGCTGTGTTAGTTGTTGCATGAGGGAATGGAGAATCTGGTATTCTTGCGAATGCTTAGGGGTGATTGCCGCTACGGAAGGGCTCACAGGCAGAGCAGTAAATATATTGTCAGCCAAATCCGCAGTTTCACTTAGTGTTTGACGTGATTGCGTAGCTAGTATAGGTTGTAGATTGGCTGGTAAGCGTCTTACCCAAATACTCCTCACTAATGTCTCCGGGACTACTGATCCTGCTAGTGCCTGCAGTCTTCGAAGGAATTGGGAAGGTTCTTCATCACCCATAGCTTCGTTTTCTAGCAGTTGCCTGGTCTTCTGTTCTTGGCTCGCACTTAACCGTTTTATGAGTTGTTCTTTTAGCTCGGAATAGGAATTAGAATCTAATGGTTTCGTCACAATGTCGCGCACTTCGGTGATATATCGCGGCGGAAGTTTCGCGAGAATGTCCAAATATTTTTGCTCGGTGTTTGTGATTTTTGATCTATTAAAGCAAGCCTCTACGATTACAAACCAAAGTTCTGGATCCGACGGGTCAAAGTCTGAATCACAAAAGGAATGATAAAAAGTTCACTGTAATACTAGGTACTTACGTTGATTGTTCAATTTATCACTAAAATACTGAAGCACTAATTACACTACTTGCTCTCACAAAACAAATCACGTCGGGGTCACCACTTTAGGAACGTATGCGTGTGCTTGATTAGTTATATATCCAATACATTCCTTTTTTACATGAACTGTGAGAGTTTATTTAAACACTGTTAAAACGAAATAAAATAACTCTATTGAACTAGAACAACAAAATTCACATCCGACTTCTTGCAACTCCAAAAAGTCTTCCCCTAATATTAATACAAATCTCAAGAAACATAAAGTTCCACCCCCTGTGCCAAAATTCCTCGCTTTGATTGGTCCTATTCGTTGGCAAAAGGGATTTTTTTCTATCTTCGTAAACTTTCCCATGGTCAAAATAAAAACATTCATTACAGATAGTAAAATGGGAATTTGGAGAAAGCTTTACTAAGAAGGGTCGTTTCGGTATTTTCCTATCATAAACCCTAAATGCAATAAACAGTTTACTATCGGTGATGGTTCCTACTATCGAACGCGAAGAGCTATGTGATGGTCGTAATTGATGGTACCAACGAAGGTACCAAATTTGGTACCAATGGTACCCACTGTATATTTATGTTATTAGATAGCTTTTAAAAAGTTAAGATAGGAATGTAAAATTTATTTTCTATCTTTAACCGTTTTGCCACTACTTATAATGAGTCAAAGTGCAAAAAAAGTGCCAATTTTCAATTGTTTGTAGTTTGGAAACAGTTCAAGTTAGGTATAGGATATGCCATATCAAATATGCTTAGAATTTTACGTAGAATCCAAAAATGAAATAAAAAATATGGTATTGTATTGAAAATAACAAAGTTGGCAGTTGCTGCACATTTGTGACACACCCTGTATATTTAGAAATATAATATTTTAAAAATTTAACTTATTCCAAGCAACTTTTGTATTTAAATTTTTTTCCTAAAATGCCAAACAAAAAAGTTAAAGGGGGGGGACATTTATAATCAATAACCCTGTACATACAAGAATAAAAAAACAATATTATGCAGTCTATAGCATCGGTATTTATTATGTATAAAACCTAATAAGTATACAAACACAATTTCAAGACATTTTTTTTGTTCACATTTTCCAGCTGCATTTTTCAGTATTTGCTTACCATCTGCTGTTTTGAGATATTTCGCAAATTCTGTGCACGACTCGGTAAAATTATGTTTCACCATTAGCTCAGCTTCTAAAGTTCTGACACTTAGATTGTTTCTGTCCTTTCTCCATGCATGTGTCATCAAACTGAAAATTCTCTCACTCATAGCATTTCAATGAGGCACGGCAAAGGCAACTGATGCGATTTTTTCAAAATTAGCTGCAACATGATTTGAAAAAGCAAACCCACTGCTTATCAATAGAAATATCAGAAACATTTGCTGGTAAGTTCTTATAAAACTCCGAGAGTTCAACATATTCTTCAAAAAGCGCGTCCTCATCAACTTCAATATGGAAATCTGAACAAATTTTGAAAAAATCTTCTAGTTTTGGTTTGTTCTTTAGGATCATAGAGCTCAGGCACTTGAATTTGTTGTCTTCATTGTAGTTGTACCTAAAACCCAAAAAAATAATTATGTCTTAGATACCTCGATAATACATTAAAAATATTCCACAGTGACTACAATATTTATGATTCAGCACAACAATAATTATTTGAATAGTAGATAGAACTGAATGTTTTGCAAAGCATATTTTGAAGGATTTCTTACCATTTTTCCAAATAGTTGATGATTCTTTCTAGGAATGCATCCGCTTCACGCTTGAACAATTCTACTTTCACGAGGTCTTCACATTTTCGCAAAAAGAATTTGCAATAGACCCATAGAATTGTTCTTCTCTTTTTTTAATTAATGAGAGTTTTAAACTGTTCATTATCGTAAATAATTCAATCGCCAGCGTCTCGCTCGATTCCAATTTCCCAATTATTCCATTCATCAAATGTCCGACGTGTAGTATGAGTCCTGAAACATCAGAAGAAGATAAGATAAAGCAAAAATGAACCCAACGGTTTGAAAATGGTTACCTAAATATGCTTCAGCTAATTCGTCTTCCAAAATTTCTTCAGCATTCCAGGTGGGGATTCCTGGGAAAGGAAATATGACTTAACTGGAGCAAAATGATTCAAAAATCGTTCAGTTGCAGGAATTAATGAAAGCCATCTTGTTGGTACACTTCTTAAAAGCTGCGACCATTCTTCGTCACAAAAAATGAAAATTCTTTGAGCTCAGTAACTTTTTTTGTGCTGCTACTGAATTCGTTGAAACATTTGATAACGAGAGACTTCACGTCATATTTTAATGCGACTTGTCCAAACTTTCCTGCATTATGGATTATATGGCAAACACAACCGACAGGAATCAGTCTTTCATTTCTCTTGCGTAGCTCAGTGAACACACTCTGTTTTTTTCCGAAATTAACAGATGCGTTATCTGCACAATATGCAATCACATTCGCAATATTTAGGCCAGCTTCGTCTAAATGGTTGATCAAACTCTGAGCAATATCTGTTGATTTTTCTGAATCACTTGAATAAAAGCTTAGCAATTTTGTGTGAACCCCCGACTCTTCATTGAAATATCTCACGATAAGAGGAAATAACTTGACATTTCCTTTATTCAAGGCATCTGTCGCAACCGAAAATGACTTGTTATTCACTAGATCTTTCAAAATTCTATTTTTTGACTCTGGCCCAAGGACTCTTGTAATAATTTGCGTGGCTTTTGTTCTACCGCAACCATATTTTTGTGCTATTTTTGAGTCACAAAATATAGTTTTAAACAATTTTCCACCGCAGTCTGTGGATGCGTAGCTATGCGAGTGCTTCACACTGTGAAAAATGAAGCTACATTCTGCATGTATCGTTGCCAGTTCATTAACAGAATCATTTTTAAAAACATGATCGATTTTCTGAACTTTTGAAGTTGCGAAAATGTTTTTTTTATGTTTGTCAGTTTTCATATGTTTCGAGATATCATTCTCTCCACCATGATTAATACTAAATTGCGAACCACAAGGTATGCATCTAGCCTGAGATAGTGATGACCCTTGTATTATATTGGGATATTTTTTACACCACTCTTTATTAAATTTAACTTCCCATTTTCTCTTCTTAACATTGACGCGCGGCCGCGGGGAATCTAATTCTTGATGGGATGTCGAAATGCTCGGCTCTGTCATGGCTTTATGGGAAATTTCATCATCATCACAATCAATCTCATTCTGGCACTGGCCGACCCTAATCAATATCATCAGATGTAGTACTATCTGATGAAAACATTTTCACCTTTCACCACAAAACTATTCGCAAAAAAAAATTAAACACAGACGCTCACAAATACCTGGAACACATCACTCGGGGATAATAATAATAACGATTGCTTTCTGGGAATCCCAAATCTAAACAATCTAATATTTGATATGTCATTTGTCAATCCTGTCAGCGTACATTTCAAGCTTCAGGTGCTTTTTTAAATCCCAGTCTTAAATATTAAAAATCCAAATGCAACCGGAAAAAAAAGAAGAGAATGCAAGAAAAGAAGAGGTACTTTTAGTACATCTAGCTGAATCTGCTTCTGCCTTCTGCTAAATGCCAAAATTGTTGGAAAGCGAGAGTTTGCGGGAGTGGGCGGGAGTTTAAGAGCGGGAGTATAGTTTTACGGCGGGAGTCATGACGAAAAATCGGGAGTCTCCCGCCTAAATCGGGAGGGTTGGCAACCCTAGTTCTAGTAGAACAGGACAAAGTCGTATTATTATATAGTATATTAGTGTTTAGACATTTTTACTTGTTTTACCGTAATTTGTATTTGGCAACATTGTTAAACTTGTTGTGCTCAAAAAATCTGCCCGCTCGCCGACCCGACGCGCTTAGCCGCCGCAACAGGTTGTTGACAGTGTTGCAGTACAATCTACGGTAAAACAAATAAAAAAGGCTAAACGATTATTAGATGTTTTTAAATCTAAATCGGTAAAACAAATACAGGGTGATATAATAAACATAAGAATTATTAAATTAGGAACCTTCTAGTTTTTATATAGTTTTAGACTGGTGTATTAAAATTGTCCATCAAATGGATTTCTTCTATCTGATTATAATTATGAATATACCTCGGAATATACTAAGAGGATATCTTGAAACACACCAAAATTTGAAGAAAATCCTGTCTAATTAACTGCTATGAATTAGATCGGAATTTGATGACGGTATACAAAACAGGGTGTTACATTTAAAAAATGATAAATTTTCTAGTTATCTTTATATTATTAAGCTTACATAGTATTACCATAACTGTGCATAAGGAATAAAAGGATTGTAGGAGCATCATTTATTTATAGTGGCAATTTTGAAAGACAAAATACATTTTAATAACAACAATAGAATATTTTTTAAATGTTGGGGTATTAAAGGAAAACACATAAATATATTAAAAAATGGTTTATGTGAAATTTTACAAAATTTCATTTTGCAGCATGCAGCTAATGACAGCAAATGACATTTCTGATTTCACAGAGATAACACTTGATAATTTTAGGTCAAAATACATAAGTTCGAATCTGACGTAGAAATTACGGGTCAACATACTCCATTAATGTTTATGTTAGTTCCCTCTGCATTTAATAATTACTGATTTTTCATTTTCTCTTGTAATAAAATATCATAAAAATTAAAATAAGTGATAATTTTATTATAAACGTACAACCCTACAGATAGATGTCCAGCTAGTGAATGGGTCGAATAAATTCACAACATCGTTTACAAGTAACTTTATTATCGTAGTGTTGGTATTCTCTCGCAGCAAGTTTGATAATTGGTTAGGAAAAAGGACGCCGATTCAATCGAAATTTATGTATTTAGTATGCCTATCGGCCATTATAAGTTGCCGTTTGGCTTAACAAATGCACCGGTAATTTTTCCAAGAGCAATAAACGCCGCTACCGGGTAACTTAAAACATATTATCTATGATCTGATTCTTTCAGAGAGATTGCTATAACTATTAATGGTGCCAGTTTTTATAGGTATCTGTGTTTAAAATTTTCATTGAGCTGAAATACTTTTTTAGGTTTCGGTCGCGGGTATTCTATGTATAAAGTTAACCTATGAAATGTTTTTACAGATTTTGAAGATTCCTATACCTATATAAAGAAATTACGGAACATTTTCAAAAATGCATTATATTAATTTTTTAAATATATCTGGGAAACAAAAATCTCTACACCGCGAGGAAAACATCATTCAACATTTAACCCTTCTCCTACTTTTTATAGTTTTTAAGATATTATTTATTTATTTAAAGGACACACGTGACGTAATGTCGACTGGAAAACATATGATTATATATGCGCGCTGACATACCGTGTGTCATCGTTCAGATTATATTAAGTTTAAATGTACCTAATTAAATTTGACTTAAAATATTTAGGATGCAGTGAAAAATGAAAAAGACGAATAATGTCATGCGTATTTTCTTTAACTATTCGTATTTAATATATAAAAACAAATGTTAAGTATAGTTTGACAAACTAATCTTGACCCGCGACGTAAGGGGGAGGTTTGTCAAAAGCAGACCGTTTCCATGGATATGCAAAAATCTAACGTATCAGCTGCGAGGAAAGCATTGTCTCCATGGATACTCGCATTCTTTTCATAGCTCATGATAAACTTGCCAAACTTTACAAACTAAATTATAAACCTTAATATTATAACAACAGCTGAAATAAATATCAACCTATATATTTCTAAAATAATGAGAAAAAACTATTTTATATAATCGAAAAATGTACAGGTTTAAAAAAGTGAGGTTGGCTTTCTTTTGACTTTCGATTATTCATTTTCTTATTTTAAAAAGTTTAAAAGACAAACCTGGTAACATCCTACAATCTGAATACTGTGTCAAAATATAATAGATAATCCTGCGAAAAGGCGAAAAGGGTTGTCCTCGGCTAGTATTCAGAAAAACCGGAAGTGACAAAATTGATTCATGAGTAGTAAGTAAGTTCAGTTTTATCCCACAATTTAATTTTTCTCTTGTAATAAACAACAAAAAAGTATAAGACGAAACACCCTCTAGAATGAATATGTTCTAATTTTTCCGGAACGGCCGAGTTTAAAGGAAATGATACAATTCGTAATGTTGTTTATACTTTTAGAATTTAATTTTCTCTTATTTGTTAAGCTCCACCCACTGCCTCTGCTGTCAGGATTTAGTTGTAAACTACAGTTCTTTGTGAATGTATCGTTTGTTGCTAGGAGGCAACAACAAAGTCAAAATAAAAATAATCACGGAAGCCATATTTTAAAAATCCAAATAATACTTTGTGTTGATTTTTCTAAATGTTATCATTGTTGCGTTAAACAATTGATCAAAGAATTGTTATTTATTTTGAAAAATGAATTGAAACGCGACTATAAGCAGCGAGACGAGCAGTCGTTTTAAAAAGCTCACATTATTTCGCGAATAAGGGAGTAAATTTAAAATGGGTATTTAAAACCTCCTCGTCTTTTGTGAGGAAACCTAACGAAACATACTTTTACGCAATATAAATCGTATTTATAAATGTGTGTGATTTCTATACAGTTTTGGAAAAATTGGTATTTGGCAGTGGCGGCACGTGAAGTATAAGAATGGGTGTGCGCCACAAAAAAAATATCACCTGCTTCATCGTGGCCTCGCAGAACTAATTCAAAAACACTTCAAAACTTTTGCATGATTTATTTAAAATATGTCGATTTTTTGTGACGGTTTCGGTATGTTTAACAATTTCCATGCGATAGGCAGAGTTTAACAAATGTGGTATATTAACTAACGAAATAACGCAAATTTTGCGAATGGGATTTTGATAATTCATGCCTTTTAATTTTTTCCTGTAAATGATTTGAGTCAGTTACCCCTACCTGGCTCCAGCTTTTATCCATGCTTAAATTTAAGAAAACAAGCATGAAAAACAGAAAGAGTTTTAACCTTATAAAATCGACCTTTTTTGGAGCAAGTTTGCCTTAATTTTAATTCTGGTGTCGGTTTTCCTAATATTTTAATTTCAGTTTTTTTATTTAAATTTAAAGAGAATAACCTTGCAATGACGTTTTGGACAGAATTAAGTTCGGAATTTCTTGCACTAACACCTGAATCCGAACTAAGAACATCCTGAGACATAACAGACACACGCAGATAATAGTACCATTAATTAATTCAAAAGTCATAAACAAAATGCCGCACACAACATCGACTAAAATCAAAATATCGTAATCAGTTATTAATCACGCCGAACCGCCCGTCATTAATAAGAAATCGACTTAAAAACTAAGAACAATTTATGAAAGTGTGCATGTAAATATTGGAATAGCGCACGCGCCGCGCCGCCCTTCAATCGGGCAATATACCGAATACTTCCGACCACCCCAGTTTCCACTTTGGTTAAATAGAAATAGAACATTAGGACAACTTTTTTACGCACATAAAACAAAGTGGATGACCTCGGAACTCGCGCAACATAAAATTGGCGACGCGACAGATGAGGGTCGACCGACGCACACACACACACACACACACACGCAGTGTTAACGGAGGGATTAATTTCGTTTTTTGCATTGATATCGCCCTGTGGTACTTTATAATTATTACAATTTTAATTTAGTGCAGTGGTAATAATCATTTGGGTTCTATGAATATTTTTAATTTTGCGGTGTTGCTGCTTCTACTTTGTCAAAATCCGCTATCCAATGTTGTTTCCTATAGCTACATTCATTTGTTTTCGAGAAAAGTGGTCTGGAAAATTATCATTTTTGACAAATCTTCACTTACAACAAAATAAATCTCAGTTTTTAGTTACCTATCTGTTGACATCAATTTATAATTTGACAGCAAATGTAAAACTTTGGGACTTCTTGTCAAATCACAAATTGATAATAATTATAAACTAGGACAGATACGTCAAATCCATTTTGCTGCAAGTTAAGTCGTTGAGAGGGTTAAAGAGCTAAGAATGTCAGGTGCCATTTTCTCGAAAACAGTTGGATTTAGAAATAGGAAACAACATAAAGTATTCAAAACTCGTTTCAGAATATCTAGGGCAATACAAAAATGCAATAATATACAGGGCAACGGATGTTGCCACCGGTTCAATGTAGAAGCGGCAACATCGCACAACTTCCGAATGGAAAAATTTTGAATACTCTAAATGTATGAGTGCAATATATCATTACCTTTGAGACGTCAAGCGATTGTTGAAAATGAAATATAAAATGCAGGTTCGTATTAAAAAAATTAAATATTTCTTCAAAAGCAGCAGCCCAAAAAATTTGAAACAAAATCTTCGTTTTTTCATGGATATCTCCAGTAGTATTCCAATATCCCAAACTCATCATCAAAATATTATTTTACGTTAAAATGCGTAACTTATAAGGTAATAAGGAAAGTTCGAGAACTTTGAACGCGATACAAGAGTGAGAAGATTGTCAAACCCATCTCTACGGAGGTAAAAAGTGGTAAAATATATTTCAATTTGTTTAATATCTTTTTAAACATATAAGTTTTTAAAACTATGTTTCGAAATTACACCCTTAAATGGGGTGTATTGTATTTTTTTTCGTTCCTACAATATCATCTTAACTAAGTAAGTTTTTAAAACTTACTTTCGTCAACTTCACATATTCATTTTAAAAACCGACTTTTTTGCAATATCTCTGTAACTAAATGCGTTTTTACAAACACTTTTTTCGACAATGGCTTTTGAAAATCTTTATATAAACATTTGTTTCCACCCTTAAGAAGGTGAAATATGTGTTTATTTCTTACAACCCCTATTTGACTAAATGAGTTTTAAGACAATTTTTCCATCAACCTTGATAAAGATTAATTCCTGGATTTCTCGGCACTTCGCCCTTAACGAGGAAAGTGTTAAAATATATTTTTACTTAAAAAATAAGATTGTTAAGTGATTCCAAGATTCTATTTTTTCAGAGTCAAAGGATTTCAAAAATTAATATTTAATAAAGATTTCTATATTAAACCCTTAATGAGTTGAAATATATTTTTTCTTTAATAAAAAAATCATATGAATGTTTGTTTGAAAAAATCTACTTTCATAAGATATATACATGTTTGCTTCCAGAGTCACAACATATAACTTACTTATTTAGGTAGAAAATTGGGAGACAAAAAATGTAGTTTGTAAAAAAGCATCAAATTAAATTGTTTCGTATATCCTTAGTATCATTTTTAAATATTAGTTATTGTGACTTAAGGTGTTAAAGGCTTCCAATAAAACAGACCATAACCAATATCAAATATGTTTCTTTAATTTTCTCGTTTTTTTTTATCGTAATACGTTTCGGTGACTGTTTTCCACCATCATCAGGCTTATTTTTATTGGGAGGTGTTTTTTCAAACATCATTTTATTCAAATTTTTTCTACAAGAAGTACCTAATATTTCGTTAGTTTTTTAATCTAGATAAAACCACGTTCATGTTCGAGTTTCAAACCAGTCAGCTATTGTCTATTTAATATTTCCATTGAAACCCAGTTCGGTATATCAATACTTGCTATATATTCCATACAATATAATCTATGAGCTATTATACCGGAAAGTAAAATAGAAATGGTATAATACAACACTTATTACAAATATCTACCTGTCTACCTTTGTCTAAATATAAAATCCAATATCAGAAATAATTTTATTTTAGGAAAATCACTCCATTGTCATGTTCTAAAAACCATATCAACGCGACTGCAACAAAAAATCCCATACAATCTCTAAATTTGCGCGATGCACCAAAATATTAAAATAATTTAACTATTGCAGTCGCTAGGAAAAACCTGTTTTGGTAAAATAATATTTAATACGGGCACGGTCACAACGAACGGTTGTGGGAATCGACTACGCTCTATCTCCCGTCGTGCCTTTTTGAAGGTCAGCTGGCAAAAGTTTTCGAGCCGAGTGGAAGAAATGAGTTTTTAATCGTAATATGTTATTTATAATGTGTTTCACCGTGGCAACATTGTCGGGCTTCTTAGAATCAGTAGGCTATATACAAAACATGCACTCGGGCCACAGGATTTGCTGGGCGATGTAGTATCCGTAGTACTTCTGAAGTGTATATACAAATTAAGCGTATCCCCTTCACTCACAAGGTTGTTGCCCATGTATGTATATATATATATATATATATATATATATATATATATATATATATATATATATATATATATATATATATATATATATATATATATATATATATATATATATATATATATATATATATATATATATATATATATATATATATATATATATATATATATATATATATATATATATATATATATATATATATATATATATATATATATATATATATATATATATATATATATATATATATATATATATATATATATATATATATATATATATATATATATATATATATATATATATATATATATATATATATATCTGTTGGGCTAATAAACCAATAAGTATATTTCCAGCTGTTTTTAAAACTTTAATTTCATCTTTTAAATATTTTCGTTACATTCTTCAGTCGGTAGTGTCAATGGTATATACTCGTAGTATACGTACCCGTTCAGTTCCTAGTGAAACTATTATTATTCTGTCACTTAAATCAACAACTGCTTCAATATTTGTCACTAAACTAATTAAAAACATTATTTAAAAGATCGGTAAATTTCCGACTGGCGCTAACAGTCGAAATCCCGACACATTGAAATGCGTGGAATTCGTCGTTGGCCTTAACCGTCGAAATACATAAACATGCACCCCAATGACGTAAGAAACTTCTGTCACTGTTGCCAAAGTGGATTATTGTTCAAATGAAGTACATATTTAGGACAATATTAGTAATATTGTTTTTTTTTTATTTATGTTTGATAACATGTTATTAATATTCCTGAATAATAAGTTTTAAATGTTCTCAAAGAATTACCTAGTTTATAAAAATAGCTAATAGCTACCTACGTATTAATTCTACTGCGACCGTATCGGTGTTACCATACAATAAAATAAGTTTTACTAACATGATGAAAAATGCCTGTAAATTGTTAGTTGGTTCGGATGTAAAACGTGCAGAAATAATGTGCAAGCTTTTACTGTGTTCCCGATATGTCCTGAATTCTCAGTTTTTCGCCCATTTAAATGCAATTTCAAGAACGAGATTACTAGAAAGTTAGATTCAGCAATTTAAAGGGACTATCAATATTAGGACAGCAGAAAGTATATTGTAATGTACAAATTTCATATTGGTAAGCCACCTAGATTTTTTTTTTGCGTATACATCTATTTTCTTAAATGTTCCTCTTCGGATTTTCTACAATATATCGGTTTTTTAGTGTATAGTGCACACTAAATATTAGTTAAAAGAAAAACCTCTTCAAAAACATTTGTATTTGTTTGATAACATGATTATGATATATAGTTGTGTTTGCATTTTTAGGAAAACCAAGTAAATTTATGGATGTATCATCCACAGTGGGCTCCATCTTGGCAAATCAGGGAATGAATCTCAGGCAACAATAAAGACAGACAAAGCAGTGAGGATTGGTTCCATGGTCCATCTGAGAATAAATCTAGAACTGCTGAGCTAATTCATATGGCACAATAATTAGAGATTTCAATAATGAGGCATTTTTCCTTTTCAAAATATTTTCTTCTTATAAAGATAACTTTTAGAAAAATTTGTTAAATAAGTAGCAAAATAAAGTGATTTGAAGATTTATTTCACATGAAGAGATCCATATACTTATCATTTTTAAAAAGATAACTATTAGTCTCATACAGGGCTGTACTTACCCTAGACTTGGCCTGGGACAAATTTATTTGGGTAAGTATTTTCAAAAAAGGCAACCTATTTTATTAATGTTTATAAAATTTTAAACACTTGTGTCTTCGATGTTGGAATACCCCTCGTTTAAAAAATACATTATTTATACACTGAACGAAAGCATCTTGAAAAGAGTTGATACTGTTGAAGACTTGGGAGTGCTATTAAATTCTAAATTTACTTTTGCCAAACACATAGATAATATCACGAATAGGGCAATAAAACTATTAGTTTTTATTTTAAGATGTCTTTGACCTTTCAGCAATGTGTATGTTCTAATAGAGTATTTTGTACTGTGCCATCTGGACTTGTGTAATTTATTTAAAATCCTTAACAATTTTATTAAGTCACCTTCTCTCTTATGTAAAATAAACTTTCATGTTTCTGTCAGATCAACAAGACAGCAACGATTATTTAAGTTCCACAGAATTTGATAGGTTGCACTTTGATTTTGTAATTTGTTAAGTCTAAAAATGTTAATGGCTATTTTCTGTTCATATATTTTTATTTATTTGAAAAAAAGCAAACATTGTTTCTTACAAAAACAGAAAAAATACACAAACAAAAAGGAAGTGTTATGATAATTAAAATCATTTAAATTTTCCTCTACACTCTACAAGGTTTTCTATGAGAGATGCATAAGAATTTATTTATGGCACAAATATAATTGAAATTTTAATGTAACTTAAATTCTTTATTGTCTAAGAATTCTATCTTATTGACAAATCTGATTTAGATATTGACTTAAATTTGCTTATATAAGTAAAAATATTGCGCTCAATTAAGATGTTAAATGAATGGAAAGAGCAATGGTATGTGAATGTCTTGTATGACCAGTTTGGATGAAATAGGGAATAATCAGGATGTTACTGGAGTGGTCCTATAGTAAACATACTAAATATATCGGAATGACAATCTATATCGCGTTCACCATATTGCCAGGAAACAAGTATGCATGTTAATATGGTGATTCTGGCAAAATTTCATATACAATGGACTCAGGGGTCTAAAATTTTAACCTAAGTTTAGGCCTTATAACTTTAAACTTTGTATAAAGAAAACTAACAAGGATGAAAGAAAAAAATTAAAATTACTAAATCGATATAATAAACAACAAAAAGTAACCAATAATATTTTATTCTTATGTATGTAGGTACTCATTATATAAATGTCTGTTTATGATTAAGTTATTAAGAATTAGTTTGAAGATGACTTCATAAAGTCAAATTTTCAATGTGGAATAAAATATCAAATTTTTACTTTTTAGTGTTTTTTTTTTTAAGTCCGTTCTATTTTTTATAAAAAATTCTGTTTGGATAACAATGCTTTCTGAAGTAGATATTGTGAAGTAACTTCCCAGAGGCGAATCCCATACCCTGTGTCTATGAAGTCAAAGCCAAACTTATTCTTAATTACCTAATCACAAAAATATAATTATGTAATGAGTGTTTTGTTTTATTATCTCTATTCGTTTGGTGACTAAAATTTTCCAGATGGAATATAATATTATTTTCCAATTTTAGGTGCATTTTTTGAAGTTGGATTTATTTTTTTACACATTTTTTTATGTCATCCTTTTTAGTTCTATTTATATGAGTTTTATTTTAAAATTCATATTTAACAAATAACCATATATAATATCTGTAAATTTCTGATAAAATGGTGAACGCTTTTTTTACGATGAATAAATATTTAATATAGCGTCATACTTTTTTACAATATGCTAGCTGTGGGACCACTCGGGCAATATCCCGAATATTCCCTGAAAAGTTCATCGAAGAGTAATCGTTGTACATACATAAAAAAATGCATAGGGTGAAATTGATAACCTCCTTTTTTGAAGTCTGTTAAAAGTTGCATTAATATTTGTGACATGGCAAGCTAAACAAAATAAAGGAAATGCCTGTAGATCCACCATTTTTTGTCCAATTGAAAATATTTGAAAACTGACATTCATAGAATTTAAAGTTTTATCGGAATGTAAAAATGCATAGATAGCACAATTTCTGATATATTTATAACATGTGTAAGACAAAGCTGGAATATACTTCCACAATTAAGCATTTAGTCTGATAATTTTTTTGAAATTATATGGGCTCATTATTTAAATATAATATGTAGTTTTTTTTTTCGTTTTCTTTTTAAAATTCAAATAGCATAAGTTCATCAGTCATGGTTATTTTTCGAAGTAGTGCCATATCTATTTCCTTCATTTCTTTTTTTTTAATAAGTGTACATGTTTTTGAAAGTAATTAGGAATTTTCTTTATTTTTAGTATGCCTAAGGATGACCATTATGTAATAAGATCACCAACAAGATGTAAGCTCTAGAAAGTAAGAAAATTATATCATCTTGGACTGTGTCATTGGTTAAAATCTGGCCTTCTTACCAACTACACCGATCCAGTTATTGCCAGGGGCGAGGCAAGTGAAAACAACCCCTTTGTGAGTTGAGAAAACTGATTACATTATAAGAAGATAATATTTGCTGTATTATGTTTTAAATAAAATTTATGTTTAATACAATCTTAGGTTTAGATTTATTCTGAAAATAAGCTATATAAGAACTCATTCACCATTTTGTGAAGTAGCTTTTATTTATGCATTTACAATGTGTCGGACTTATTTATGAATAGACTTTTACTTCTTAAAACTTTTTATTTCTTTAAACTTTTTATTGCTTTATTTCCTAGCCGTAATAGTACACTCAAATAATCTATGCTAATTTAATTAAAATTTGGATGATTAATTGATGTAATTGAATAAATTAGTTTTCTTTACATTAAGAGTCAGTTTAAAATAATCCAAAAACCATTTAACCTTATTTATGTCCTGAATTAATAAATCCTACCCTTTTTCCCATGTATTACTGGGGAAAATCAAAATGGAGTCACCAGCATAGGCAACCACTTTAACCCCATGTGCCAAGATTACAAAGAGTGTTGATATATATGTTTAAAAGCACAGGACCCAGCACTGCACCTTATGGTTCTCCAATTTTGATTTCTTTAGGCTGACTCAAAGCTACTACTTTAACATAATTAGGTACATTTTGAAAACATTCAACATGGATCCTCCACATCATATAGCTATCCACAATGTCCAGTAGCATAGCCTGAGGGATTGTGTCATATGCCTCACAATAATTAGAAACTTACACAGATGTATAACTTTTACAAATATTTGTGATTAAATACACCAAATGATTTAAAATATATCATTTTTTAAAATATAGCTATTATTATACTTTGGGTCCAGTCCGAAGACATCACTTTGTTTACTATGTAGTCCGCCCCTGGAGTACTAATCGCGCACCAAGTAGAAAGAGATAAAGTACACTCTTCCCGGCCCGGCCCCCGCCATCTGCCTAAGATCATTCGCTTTTTGGTGCTCAAATCGTGCGGTCGCCCGGCCCAAATTCTTTCCGACGGAGATGTGTACGAGTGTTTTGAGTCAAATTTTGTCGCATGTGATTATAACTGCACGGCAGCTATAGGGTAAGTGATTATTTTGATGTCTTGTTTCTAACACTCGTTAGTAGTCTGTAATATTTATTTAGACAACAAAATGGAGCCACTCAAAAATGGATCGGAGAATGAGCCATCTTCTCCCTTAAAAAGTATGATCAGAGAAATTATACGTCAGGAGCTTACGCAAATTAAAGGTAGATCGGCTTCGCGTTCTCATTCTCGGAGTTATCGAGGGGGTCGGTCTCGTAGCAGATCGGACTCTCGTTGCAGCGGTTCGTCTTATAGGCGTTCAAGGTCTCGCTATTACAGCAGCCGCAGTCGATCACCGAGCGTGTCGGGGCGGCGGCGGCGGAAGCACAGGGAAAGACGAAGTCTTTCACGCCGAGGCGAGTCGTTTGCCGATACGCAGGTTAGGCAGCATCAGTCGGACCCAGATAGTCGTTCCCCGCGCGGGGCGGAATCTGGGGGGGACAGTCAGGACCGGATTTGGCAGCTACAACAGCGGTTACAAATACTTCGGAGGAGGTGTTACTGCTGGACGAGGGCGATTATATTCAGTTATCTGAGGACACTTTAAATATGCTTGGCGCTGATCCAGAAAAACCCGTCTCGTCAGAGTTTAAGCTTCACGGCGCCTTAGCTTCCAGGTGGTCCCACACTTTGACGCACGGGATACCTAGCGAGGAACTTTCCACCCTTAAGGGAAAGCATGCTCTACCTTCCAACTGCGGATTACTGTTTCCCCCAAAAATAAACCCCGAGGTAAAGGCGATCCTTTCTACAACCCACGTGACCCGAGATGCCACTCATTCTGGGTACCAGTTACACATTGGTAACGGATTGTCTGCGATGGGGAAAGCACTCAATGTCGTTCTGGAAGAAGAAAATAACATTCCCAAGGATATTCGGGAAAAAGTATTATCTAGTCTTACTGATTCAGCACGTATTTTTGCTGCGCTTTTTTATGATATTTCCAACATGAGGAAATACTTGATAAGTCCGGTCCTGAACAAATCGGTCAAGGAATTAACCGAAAATACGATTCCGGGAGAATTCCTGTTTGGTCCGGATCTAGGCGAACGTGCCAAAAATCTAAAATCATTAGAGAGGGCAGGTCAGGAATTGCGCCTTCCTTCTACTTCCTCACGTAACACATCCCATCCAGGACGTTCATTCAGTCACTCGGAAAAAAGAGGGGGGGAGCCAACTCATCAAGGTCTACAGGGGCGTTAAACAGGTTTCGCCCGTCTTACCAAAGGAGGGAGGTGAGACACTACAAGGGCAATTCCTCGAAGCCGTCCTCGCAGAACAGGCGACAACAGTTCAGGAAACGTTAAAGGTAAAGCATGCTCCGTTTGCTGGGCGTCTAAAATTATTTTTTCAATCCTGGTCCAAAATTACATCAAATACAACAGTCTTGTCCTGGACTCAAGGCTATAAGATCCCATTCAAAGACGCGCCTCCACCATTCCATAACCATATAGTTAACAACAATTTTTCACCTTCTGAAATTTCGTTGGTAAGGCTAGCTATAGACCAGTTGTTAAAGTTGGGAGCTATAGTTAAATCTAAGGCAAATCATGAACAGTTTATCTCCCCAGTCTTCCTGGCGGACAAACCTAACGGTGAAAGGAGGTTTATCTTAAATTTAAAACACCTAAATGATTATGTAGATTGTCCACATTTTAAAATGGACGATCTACGAACAGCCATAAAACTCATTCATAAAAATATTTATATGTCAAAAATTGACCTGAAGGACGCCTATTTTGTCGTGCCAATTCATACCGAACACCAGAAATTTCTTAAGTTTTTAGTCGAAGGACAATTATATCATTTTACTTGTCTACCGTTTGGGCTGTGCACAGCCCCGTTATGTTTTACCAAGCTGATGAAACCTGTCATGTCTCATCTTCGCTCCATAGGCATTTGTATAGTAAATTATTTAGATGACATCTTAATTTTCGGCGAATCTTATGAATCATGTCTTAATCATACAAGCATCACGACTAGTCTTCTTACCTCATTAGGTTTTGAGATAAATATGAGCAAAAGCTCGTTAAAACCTTCTACCTGTATTAAATTTCTGGGTTTTATATTAGACAGCACAAATTTAAAAATTAGACTCCCCGACGAAAAGAAAAATAATATAATTACGTTAGCGTCACATTATTTAAATAAAAAAAACATGCAAAATTCGAGATTGGGCTAGGTTCATAGGCATCTTAATATCAGCCTGTCCTGGTGTAAAGTACGGTTTTCTGTATTGCAAAGCCCTAGAAAGGGAAAAATTCTTAGCGCTACGCAGTCATAACGGCAATTACAATGCAATTATGCCCGTTTCTGAAAGTGTGAAATCTGACATTCTTTGGTGGAAAAATAATATCGCTACAGCGTTTAACGATATTCGATATGACACATTTCATATCACGGTATTCACTGACGCATCACTTACGGGGTGGGGCGCCTGCTGTGGTCAGGATCGAACCTATGGATTTTGGTCTGACACTCAGAAGCGACTACACATAAATAATTTAGAACTACAAGCTATTTTTTATAGCATCCAATGCTATACAAAAAATCTAAAAAATTATAATATTTTAATTAGATGCGATAATACGACAGCAGTTTCTTACATCAACAGAATGGGAAGTATCCAATTTCCGGATCTTTGCTCACTGTCAAAACGGATTTGGCAATGGTGTGAGGAAAGAAACCTCTGGCTTTTCGCGTCTTATATTCCTTCGAGGGACAACGTTATAGCGGACGCTGAATCGCGGCGCTTAAGTTTCGATACAGAATGGTCCTTATCTCACATTGCCTTCAATAGTTTAACTGCTAGTTTCGGGAAACCCCAAATTGATCTATTTGCTTCGCATCTAAATAACAAATGCAAAATTTACGCATCTTGGCACAGGGACCCGGGATCTACATATGTCGATGCCTTCACAATTTCCTGGAAAAAATTCTACTTCTATGCCTTCCCCCCTTTCACCCTAATTTTACGATCCTTACAAAAAATTATTCAGGATAAGGCTGTTGGAATTTTAGTTGTACCTTGGTGGCCTTCGCAACCGTGGTACCCACTTTTTCGTAAGCTAATTGTGGGCCAGGATATATATTTTCATCCTTCACCGAATTTACTTTCCTCTCCATTTTTTAGGATACACCCGTTGTCAGCGAACCTTACCCTGGTGGGGGCGAAATTATACGGAGGGCGTTCTTAACCAGACAGGCTCCAGAATCGGCAATAGCTACTATTATCGCATCGCTTTCCAAATCGACATTAAAACAATACGACAGCACGTACAAATTATGGTGGCCCTTTTGCATCACAAATAACATTCCAATTTTTAAACCCATGGTCAAGGATGTACTATCATTCTTACAAGATTTAACAAAAAATGAGAGTCTTAAATTTGGAACCTTTAATTCTCACACCTCAGCTCTTTCATTAATATGTGCCGAGGATTTGGCTTCTAATCCAATAATAAAACGGTTTAAAAAAGGCTTATCCCGTCTTCGACCGGCTCGCCCGAAATATACTTCTACTTGGGATCCTACACCTCTTCTTAACTATATTGAGAACCTACCGTTACCCCTTAACTTTCAAACCCTGTCACAGAAATTAGCTACGTTGCTAGCTCTTATAACAGGAGAAAGACTACAAACTATCTCCCTTATTCGTCTTTCGAATATTATACATGGCCCTGGGGAAACGGTAATTAACATTTCTGACCAAACTAAGACCAGTCGCGTTGGAAAACCTCAGCCCAGTCTACATATTCCAGTTTTCCGACAAAATCCTCTTCTCTGTGGGGCCACCATCCTGAAAGAATATATTGACAGAACAGCCTCTCTAAGAGATCCTGAGAACGATTTCCTTTTTATAACACTTAAAACTCCCCATGGCCGAGCGTCTAAAGACACCATCAGTAGATGGGTAAAAAAGACACTTACCTCTGGAGGAATAGATACAGGGGTTTTCAAACCCCATTCTGTTAGGCATGCCGCAACCTCTGCGGCATTGCGGAAAGGTGTCCCGATAGACATTATATGCAAGACGGTTGGCTGGACGCAACACTCCACATTTGCAAAGTTCTATAATCGTCCACTCAAACCAGATAACGACTTTGCTAATGCAATTTTAGATATTAATTTATCCGATTAAAAAAAAAAAAAAAAAAAAAAAAAAAAAAGGCAAATACATATATATATTTTTATAACTTTAGATATAAGCTTGTTCAATTAATTATTAAGGTTGTATTTAAAGGCTATGACATGTTAATAATTAAGAGCCTCTAGATGGCTGGCACACGCTCAAAATATGTTATGTTATTTTCTTTTTAGGAATTTTGCTATATGTTTATATTACGTTTTTGCTAAGGATTTCAACAAAATAGATATAGAGTTTTGTTGATTTAAATTAGTTGTTTCTTTTTTATTTTTCTCCAGAATCAACTGAAGGTTGCTCGCAACTTTACTGCATCTTTAAACATCTACATAGTAAACAAAGTGATGTCTTCGGACTGGACCCAAAGTATAATTAATAGATCAAACGAACTTACCTGAAGTGAAGTTCGATCGTAATTATACGATGGTCCAGTCCGAAGACATCACTCCCACCCTTTATTGGACCCTCCCAAGTTGCGAGCAAAAAGTGATTTCTTTTAACAAATGATCTTAGGCAGATGGCGGGGGCCGGGCCGGGAAGAGTGTACTTTATCTCTTTCTACTTGGTGCGCGATTAGTACTCCAGGGGCGGACTACATAGTAAACAAAGTGATGTCTTCGGACTGGACCCTCGTATAATTACGATCGAACTTCACTTCAGGTAAGTTCGTTTGATCTATTAATTATTACATCCAGGGTTAGGCTAACTCCAGACTGGACTCAGAAAAAAATCATACAAACTCTTTACATAAACTTAATTAAAGTTATCATAGCAAAAATACAGTTGTCAGTATTTTAAAAGCAAGACAATCTATCTTTTTAGAATTTGAAAAAACACCCAGTATACATAGAAAATAACGGATTCAACAAAAAAGTTAAATGAAGGTTTAATTTATGCAAAAGTATGCAATCATAAAACGATTACTTCATTTTGAAGTATTCAAGATTTTTGTATAATTATATAATATGATTTGTTCTTAAATTCCAATGGGATTTGGTTACATATTCTTGGCACAATTTACTATGAGTTTATATTGACAAATATTGACATTATGCCAAAGTCAGTTAAATAAGACATTGTTTAAACTAGATTTTTCTCAATTAAAAATTATTTTACTTAGTCGGACATTAAACAAAGCACTACAGGTATTATAAAGGATAATGCTTTTAGTCAATGTCTATCCCTCTTGAAACACTGTCTCAACCTTAGGTATTATTAGCCTTATAATATGATACCTTATATTTACAGCTGATAATTGTAATATGCCAGAATCTATATATAAAGCTATTGTAGGATACCTTTTTACTGGTTTAGAACTATTTATTTAGAAAACTTAACATTTACTTGAATAGAGATTCTAAAAGATACACCATAATTTTTTTTAACAATACGCAGTCTTATAAGTTTGGCGGCCAGTTCCCAACATATGGTAAAGTCAACGATAAGATATTTTTAGGAAATTCTATAAGATTAGGCTATAAAAGTTTGTATTTTAAAAGTTAATTGATAAAATAATTTACAAGATCTAAACTACTTTATACCAGTTAATAAACCTAAGAATCTGAAAGCATGAAATTAATTGAGGATATCTTCGAAAGACTTTGTCATTTATAATTATATCATGTACCTAACTTTTTCCTAAACCATACTTAGATTGAAAAAAAAAATTGAAGATGTGATGTGCGATATCTGGCATACTTACTAAATTAACTTATTACTGAATTGTGTATACCAACTCGAGAAAATATATAAATAGGCCACAGTTAATATTTTTAAAATATGGGGAAAAAATATATTCAAATTTCTAAACTTTAGCTATATATCTTTAATCAATATACAAAATATGTGATACACTTAACAGTAATAAAAAAAATTATTCAACATAGAATTAAAAATAAAGTTGACACTACATTTATTATGGTGCATCTTTTTCAATTCTCAAACTACACACTTTCTCAGCAACAGTAATTATAAAATGAACCACAAGTATATTCAGTAAATTTAAAGGTGCAGAATTTGAAGCTTCCATATAATAAAGATCCCAATTATTACATTGATGGAATGGGCTATAATTGGGGCTATATGACTCGGATCAATACACGTAACTAAAGTATTTTCTTTCTTTCCATGCAAACAGGGCAACAAAGAGTACTGAAGTATGACTATAATATACACGTCACTAATATCTGCAATGCACATATGAGCAGAACTAACTTCCTAAGCCTTGTCTACGATACCTATATGAAACATCAAGAAGACTTGCATTGGTTCTAAAACAAATTGCAATTAATAATAAAGTACCTGCATGAATAACAAGCTTAGGCAAAATCATTAACAATCTTATAAAACACTAATCAATATGTGACTGATAAAAACTGATTTTTAGATAGGTATTTGCTTAGGATCAGGATAAAAAATTAAACACTAAAAAAAGTTGAAATTGTGTGTCTCAAAAAGCGCACAAAACAAATTAGTTAAAAGATATATGTTCAAGCTTCAAGGCTTTTGTGGATTTTTATATAATCTTTTGAGTAAAACTTTATTTTATCTTTAGGTAGGGAACAACATCCACATTAGTAACAGATGGGGACTCAATCCTATATACTAACAAATAAGATTATCTTACATACCCAGTTTAAAAGTATAAGGTTTAAAATCATCTGAAGCAAACAAGTAATAACCTCTTCCTGGGCTTTCCAACAATTTTTTTTTTCAATATTCAATCTCCATTATTCCATTAAATAGAAATTATCCTGTGATAAACAAATACTTTATGATAAACAAAAAAAAACAGTCAAAATATTTTCACTTCAAAGTTGCAAAAATGCAGGCAAATACGCTAACATCATTTTTTCATGGTGTGGTTTTGATTAACAATGAATAAACAATATATTTATTTTTATCAATAAAACTTGACAACACAGCAGGCCCATTTAAAGAATTTTTAGCCAGTAGCGTAGCTCGCCAATTCGCTATTTAAAGGAAAGTTTACTGAATATAATATATAAGTTCCTTCACTCCGAGTCAGAACTTTGTCGAACGGGCTAGACAAGCCTACCGACTGGGACAAAGCCCGTGCCGCCTTGAACAAAAAGCTTCCAGGGGAAATTAGAGTAATAAAATAAAAAATGTAATCGTTTTCTCCTCAGTTGCATATTGTAGGGAAGGCGATGTCAGGCGGTGTTCAATTGTAAAATAATTATAGTAATAAAGTTTAATATTTATTACTAGTATCCGACAGTCATTAATTTAAATAAAAATTTAAGGAAATTCATGTGATGTTTAAAAAATCCGTTCTATGGACGTGACTATTCGTACGAGATAGAGAAAAGAAAAATATCACAGTCGAAAAGCATCACCATTTTTTACATTGTTTTATTTATAAATGGTATAATATTATATGTTTATAACAAGCATTGCCATGTCATAATGCAATAGCCGGGATTTTTCTAACGTTTACGAAAGGTACTTTCTGGTATCCGAATACGTAAATATTTCCCTTCCTAGAATATTGAGTTTTAATGGAGAGTAGAAGTTTTAGCTAAATTAAGCCGGTAGTACAAAAGCATGTTCCTTTTTGTTTTAAGTTTTTTTATTGGTAAACTATAAAAGTTATAACAGTGTAAGAAATGAGTTCTTAATATTATTTGTTTATAACAGAGTACATCCCGGTTGGTGTTCGAAAATGGACATAGTGTCTTAAGGACTTTCTATGCTGTCCATGAGGTGCATAATTTAAACATAACTTTGATCATACGGGGTAGCTCACAAAACCGTAGCAAACCAATCTTTCTATTTTTAATAAGACACAGAGTATATTCGTTTTATTTTGTTAAGCTTATTTAAAGGCCAATTCGAAAACACCATATTTTTTGGTCTAGCTCATACAGGGTGCTAAAGAGTACACATTCTGAAGTATGCATGGACAACTTGGAAACCAATGAAACCATGTATAAGTAAATATAGGATAAAATATGATATTACCCAACTGCTTTTCGAATAAACTTTCCAAAATACAACAAATGCACTGGGTATCTGATTAAAAAAGAAAAGAAGTTTGGTTTGCTATGGCTTTGTGAATTGTGAGCTGAAGTGTATGATCAAAGCCATGCTAAGACCATGTATCTTATGAATGACACTTTATTCTATTTTGTACATCAACTGAGATATTCCCTAGTCAAAATTTCATGGGACACCCTTTATATTCACCATTACAAGTTGATGTGTTTTGAATCTTGCTGATAGACATTTTTTTTCAAATTGGACTTAAGTTGCATATGTAGTGTTTCACAAGACTCTTGCAAATCTCTTGCTGCAAGAACAACACAAAACTCTTTTATATTTATTATTTCCCTTATCCCTTATTATTTACCAAAGTGTTATGATTCAAATCTGAGTACCCCAAAACCCATAAAAAGGCATATTACGGAATTATTAACAAAAAATTGTTGATTTTTTATCAATTAATCACTCACTTCAACCCTTTCTTCTCAACCGATTTTACTCAATACCATATGGATTACTACCTAAATACCAAATTTAAACTCGATAGCACAATTATTCCTCTGAAATTTGTCACATAAACTAACAGACAGACAAAAAATAGATTTCGCCGAAATTATGTTTTTACACTTTTTGGGTCGTTTTAAATCAATTTAGCGAAAAAAAAAAATTTCTTTTTGCCGATACTATAGTTTTCCATCTCTTAGAGATATAGAAGTAATAATTTAACCGCCATTTTGTTTCGCCATCTTATATTCGTTTCACAATTTTAACAGTTAACTTCTAAACCAAAATTAATTCTTACTTAAATATTTTATTAGGTCGCCATTTTGTTACGCCATCTCGGATTCGTACCAAAATGCTACCCGTCGATTGCTACATAACACTTTGTGCAAAATTTGAGGTGTAGTTTTTTAGTAATATTTTTTTAACAATTTACTAGGCCGCCATTTATACAGCCAGTTTGGATTTTCACCAAAATGTTACCAGATTAACTCATAATGACCATTAATTTTTGACCAAAATTTGAAGTCAATGGGATAAGTACCTAGTTTTCTATTTATACCGGGAACGGCCAGAGACCGACGGAATGGAGAAAACATGTTTGTCGGTATCTAGAGACCCCTGAAACGTAAATATCTGAAAAAATTTCGGAAGGTGATTTTTCACCATTACAATACTTCCCTTATACGAGGGAGGTAAAAATCTTCGTCTTCGGCTCGGATTTTTAAAACCAGTAGCGCTCATACATTATTTATGAAGCAAATTCCTTACAAACTAGTTTTTCGGATTTTTTCCGGAAAAATCAGACACACTGGAGATATTACCCCCAAATTTCAGCAACTTTTTGGATAGGTATAATGTGGGAATCGCATTGTACTGGAGGCGTTGCTTTAAAGGTGACATAAAGCTTTCATCCGTAAAATAACGGCTGCAAATCCTAATTTTTTTTGATAGGACAACTCAGAATTAATGTCTGCATATTTGTGATCCCCAGTACACCCTAAATGCGACTTCCAAGCTTGACATCTGCAGAGATATTATATTTCAATTTAAATACCAAAAAATTGGGTACTATACAAAGGATATTCATATATTTTTTAATATTTTTAAAACTGCATAAAAATTATAATGTTATAATTTTATATTCCAAAATAGGTAGGTGCCTACCTTGGTTCATCCTTTGAACAGCGAAAAACGATAATCCACCTCCACGTTTTGAAAAACAACTATCCACAGAATAATATTCGACGGGCATTTTATTGGTCTACCACGTACAAACAACCGACAATATGTTAATCGTAAACAAAATCCACTGTGTACATACCAGCGCCTCGCACAACTGAAAACGGTGGACTGCCGAGAACCAGCTGCGGCGAGGGGAATGGTATAGGTAGATCGGAATTTTCGTCGAAGTGCGGGAACTTATATTATATTCAGTAAACTTTGTTTAATGTGTCGGGCTAGCGCCGCATTCCACACATTCCAATCTGTTGGGATTTCGACTGTTAGGGCCAGTGAAGTTTCGGTCCACTAACTGGTTGGGCTGGTGTAGTTTAGGGGAAAATACGCACTACCAAAAATACTACTACTTTTATGGAACAACCTAAAAAACTTCTCAGCTGCCTTACATGTCTCTATAACTATTTTACTGACTTTAATGTGAATATATCAGGCATTTATTGTAGATTTACTAGAAAGTTCAATAAAAAATTAATATATTTGTTTGTGTTCTGGCCTCGGTTATTCCCAAACACCTGATTTACTTATACATGTACCAAATTTGTATTGTCTATATATGAGAAATTATAAAACAAAAATATATGAAAAATACATTAAACTTTTGAATATTAATAGTAGTGATGTATAACAAAATTTAAAGGACTCATAAAATACTTATTTATAATATTTATAAGCTTTTATATACTAGAAAGGTTAGGCAGGAATTGTACTATATTCTAATTATATATTAGATATAACCCGAGGAACTAAGTAGTTTGGAATTTGGTATGTAGAGGAATAACGTGAGCTGCTTCCTCGTGGGTACCTGAAGATTAAAATCACAATATCATTTAAACAAAACGTTTTATAACCAAGAGGCATTTTAAAAATCCGTAAAAAATAAGTTTGTTTTTAAATAAAAGCATTTAGCCATAGATATATAGAACTTATTCACATCCAAAATAGTATATTTGTATTATAAATAAGGCATTTAATTATTTGGAGAGCTAGTATGTATTTTAATGTTTACGTTATGTAAAACCCAACCCAAAATTTGCAAAATATTTGTTTTTATTCAATTAGTATCCATTTTTTTCTTGCTTGAAAATTAACATACTCGAATGGCTTAAATATCAAATTAATGCATGTAAATGCTACGGCCTTACGATTTGGACACCACTGATATCTAATCTTAATTACGTCAAGACTTACTTGTGATATGATACTTTCGGGCTTGAGTAGTCTGTATTTCCACAAACAACACAATTCCTCACCACAGCTTTTCATTTATTTAAGTACTACAACACACAGAACTTACAAAATCATTAAAAAACTAAAAAAAAAATATATAAAGAACAACCAGCGAACCCGGTTGCAAAAATGACAACAATGCACCGTCTGTTTTGCAATTTGACTATAAACAAGAGTGAGAGATGATTTGCTATGAATGAATGGTTCTAAAACTACTAGTAAGGGACGTGAATTCGGCGTAGTGTCGTTAACAGTTCTATTTGGTAATATTTTTATTATTACATTTTTGTAATTTTTTAGAGACCTTAGTTAATTACCTAGAAATAAAACAATGTTTTATAGTCCAAGGTTAATTATTGTGTGTAGTTTTTTGATATACATATAACGGTGTTATGAAAATATATAAACATATTGGAGAAATTCAGTAAATTTTGGCCTAGAATATTTGACAATTTCTAAAACGTGACGACAACAACAGACACCTGTCGATATAGTGGAGAGGGAAGAAATTCGATCTATGATCCCGTGTTAAACGTAAATAGTTGGGTTTCTCTTGTTTTCATAGTCTAAGGTCCTTACAGTGTACAAGAATTCAAACAATCAAATAGTTATATATATATATATATATATATATATATATATATATATATATATATATATATATTGTAATTTTGTTCGTCTCTTTTTATTTTATTGTAATTTTTAAATTGTAACTTACACATTTTATGTTTTTAATATTTTTTTGGACGGAATCTACACAATTTCGTAATTGTGTCAAAGGAATAAAGAATGTTAAGTAAGTAAGTAAGTTACATATAAGTATGACAAAAAGGACATACAAAATCTAAATCAAATTTATCACAACTTAATTAATTAATAATAAAAAAATAACCTAAAATGATATAATAGAATGTTAAGTGAGTAAGAAAGTTATTCACTTTATTTTTCCTGAATAGGTGCTTCAAACTAAACCAAATTTTGCTTGTATAGTTATAATTGAACACGGTATAAGATAATACGTTATAATTTAATTTTTATAATATTTTAAAAACTCGGTTTTAAAGTACTGCCAAATTGTAAGCATCAATATCTTACCGAAACCAAAAAAAATTAAAATTTAATTTATTAATAATATTATGAAACACGTGGATAGTGATTGATTTTAAATTCAGGGTTGGGTGAGCTGGGTCCATGGTTTTTAAGATGCCCTTCTTTAGTAATCATATTTATAATAAAGAGTAATCGAAATTCAGTGAGCATAATTTAGTGACATTAAATAGAAAAATATGTAAACATAATTACTGGTTATCAATGAATCAACGAATATAAACATACTTTCATCCCACCGCTCACGCTTACCCTCGCCTAATTTTTAAGTTCATTCCGTTAATAGATTCCAGATGTCATATATATATATATATATATATATATATATATATATATATATATATATATATATATATATATATATATATATATATAACCGTGGCCGTCATAAGCTCCTGACATCTGGAATCTATTAACGGAATGAACTTAAAAATTAGGCGAGGGTAAGCGTGAGCGGTGGGATGAAAGTATGTTTATATTCGTTGATTCATTGATAACCAGTAATTATGTTTACATATTTTTCTATTTAATGTCACTAAATTATGCTCACTGAATTTCGATTACTCTTTATTATAAATATGATTACTAAAGAAGGGCATCTTAAAAACCATGGACCCAGCTCACCCAACCCTGAATTTAAAAACAATCACTGTCCACGTGTTTCATAATATTATTAATAAATTAAATTTTAATTTTTTTTGGTTTCGGTAAGATATTGATGCTTACAATTTGGCAGTACTTTAAAACCGAGTTTTTAAAATATTATAAAAATTAAATTATAACGTATTATCTTATACCGTGTTCAATTATAACTATACAAGCAAAATTTGGTTTAGTTTGAAGCACCTATTCAGGAAAAATAAAGTGAATAACTTTCTTACTCACTTAACATTCTATTATATCATTTTAGGTTATTTTTTTATTATTAATTAATTAAGTTGTGATAAATTTGATTTAGATTTTGTATGTCCTTTTTGTCATACTTATATGTAACTTACTTACTTACTTAACATTCTTTATTCCTTTGACACAATTACGAAATTGTGTAGATTCCGTCCAAAAAAATATTAAAAACATAAAATGTGTAAGTTACAATTTAAAAATTACAACAAAATAAAAAGAGACGCACAAAATTACAATATATATATATATATATATATATATATATATATATATATATATATATAACTATTTGATTGTTTGAATTCTTGTACACTGTAAGGACCTTAGACTATGAAAACAAGAGAAACCCAACTATTTACGTTTAACACGGGATCATAGATCGAATTTCTTCCCTCTCCACTATATCGACAGGTGTCTGTTGTTGTCGTCACGTTTTAGAAATTGTCAAATATTCTAGGCCAAAATTTACTGAATTTCTCCAATATGTTTATATATTTTCATAACACCGTTATATGTATATCAAAAAACTACACACAATAATTAACCTTGGACTATAAAACATTGTTTTATTTCTAGGTAATTAACTAAGGTCTTTAAAAAATTACAAAAATGTAATAATAAAAATATTACCAAATAGAACTGTTAACGACACTACGCCGAATTCACGTCCCTTACTAGTAGTTTTAGAACCATTCATTCATAGCAAATCATCTCTCACTCTTGTTTATAGTCAAATTGCAAAACAGACAGTGCATTGTTGTCATTTTTGCAACCGGGTTCGATGGTTGTTCTTTATATATTTTTTTTTAGTTTTTTAATGATTTTGTAAGTTCTGTGTGTTGTAGTACTTAAATAAATGAAAAGCTGTGGTGAGGAATTGTGTTGTTTGTGGAAATACAGACTACTCAAGCCCGAAAGTATCATATCACAAGTAAGTCTTGACGTAATTAAGGTTAGATATCAGTGGTGTCCAAATCGTAAGGCCGTAGCATTTACACGCATTAATTTGATATTTAAGCAATTCGAGTATGTTAATTTTCAAGCAAGAAAAAAATGGATACTAATTGAATAAAAACAAATATTTTGCAAATTTTGGGTTGGGTTTTACATAACGTAAACATTAAAATACATACTAGCTCTCCAAATAATTAAATGCCTTATTTATAATACAAATATACTATTTTGGATGTGAATAAGTTCTATATATCTATGGCTAAATGCTTTTATTTAAAAACAAACTTATTTTTTACGGATTTTTAAAATGCCTCTTGGTTATAAAACGTTTTGTTTAAATGATATTGTGATTTTAATCTTCAGGTACCCACGAGGAAGCAGCTCACGTTATTCCTCTACATACCAAATTCCAAACTACTTAGTTCCTCGGGTTATATCTAATATATAATTAGAATATAGTACAATTCCTGCCTAACCTTTCTAGTATATAAAAGCTTATAAATATTATAAATAATTATTTTATGAGTCCTTTAAATTTTGTTATACATCACTACTATTAATATTCAAAAGTTTAATGTATTTTTCATATATTTTTGTTTTATAATTTCTCATATATAGACAATACAAATTAGGTACATGTATAAGTAAATCAGGTGTTTGGGAATAACCGAGGCCAGAACACAAACAAATATATTAATTTTTTATTGAACTTTCTAGTAAATCTACAATAAATGCCTGATATATTCACATTAAAGTCAGTAAAATAGTTATAGAGACATGTAAGGCAGCTGAGAAGTTTTTTAGGTTGTTCCATAAAAGTAGTAGTATTTTTGGTAGTGCGTATTTTCCCCTAAACTACACCAGCCCAACCAGTTAGTGGACCGAAACTTCACTGGCCCTAACAGTCGAAATCCCGACAGATTGGAATGTGTGGAATGCGGCGCTAGCCCGACACATTAAACAAAGTTTACTGAATATAATATAAGTTCCCGCACTTCGACGAAAATTCCGATCTACCTATACCATTCCCCTCGCCGCAGCTGGTTCTCGGCAGTCCACCGTTTTCAGTTGTGCGAGGCGCTGGTGTGTACACAGTGGATTTTGTTTACGATTAACATATTGTCGGTTGTTTGTACGTGGTAGACCAATAAAATGCCCGTCGAATATTATTCTGTGGATAGTTGTTTTTCAAAACGTGGAGGTGGATTATCGTTTTTTGGAATATAAAATTATAACATTATAATTTTTATGCAGTTTTAAAAATATTAAAAAATATATGAATATCCTTTGTATAGTACCCAATTTTTTGGTATTTAAATTGAAATATAATATCTCTGCAGATGTCAAGCTTGGAAGTCGCATTTAGGGTGTACTGGGGATCACAAATATGCAGACATTAATTCTGAGTTGTCCTATCAAAAAAAATTAGGATTTGCAGCCGTTATTTTACGGATGAAAGCTTTATGTCACCTTTAAAGCAACGCCTCCAGTACAATGCGATTCCCACATTATACCTATCCAAAAAGTTGCTGAAATTTGGAAAGTAATATCTCCAGTGTGTCTGATTTTTCCGGAAAAAATCCGAAAAACTAGTTTGTAAGGAATTTGCTTCATAAATAATGTATGAGCGCTACTGGTTTTAAAAATCCGAGCCGAAGACGAAGATTTTTACTTCCCTCGTAAAAGGGAAGTATTGTAATGGTGAAAAATCACCCTCCGAAATTTTTTCAGATATTTACGTTTCAGGGGTCTCTAGATATATATATATATATATATATATATATATATATATATATATATATATATATATATATATATATATATATATATATATATATATATATATATATATATATATATATATATATATATATATATATATATGTCATAGATCAGACTTTTTGCAAAATAAATCAAGAAATGCACTTAAAAATAAGGCCAAAACAAAGAAAACATAATCCTATATTAATACATGTAATAGACATTAGAAATTCGGTCTAGAAAGCATCTTCTAGAACACGAATTACTCGAATACAAACGCATAACCACGCCTTGGTCTCGAATATTCGATGATCCAAAAGCAGCCAATAACAATACAGGACGCGCACCACGCAACCAATCAGAAACGACCACGCCAAACTTAGCTTGACTTAGTTGGCGTCATTCTAGAATTTCTAGTTTCAATAATTAATTAAAAATACTTCTAATTAACGTAGAACATTTAAATTTGGCAGAAATGATTAATTTTTCAAGCGCTTCACGCCTGTAAAATCTTTTCGATATCCGACTAATTCATGTAGAAATAAATTTAATTTAATTTTTCAAAATTCTAAATTTCAATATTTTTTCAAAATTTTTACTTTTCTAGAAAGCCATTATCACGGCAAACAACTGAGTAAAAGATTCATTAAAATCCAGCAAGAAACACCTGAGAAAATTAAGTCTGAAATTTCATGATTTAAATTTGTAAGTTCGTTACACGCCAATTTTTCACTTTCAAACCTTAATAAATTTTTTCCCTTAAAAGATAATCAAGGGCCGTAAAGTCAACTTTTGGAAACGGCATACTTTAAAAGGACGCCACGCCCATAGCTCCTAAACGAGTAGAGTAGAGATAGCGACAAAAGTCACTCTACATAAAATACTCGGAATGATCAAATCTACCTAATTTCTAAAATTCAGCTTGATAAGTAAAAAATCGCGAAAGATCATTTTTCAATTTTTGGACAATTTTACAATAACAAAAAATTAAACTTTTTAATATCAAAACGGGACTTTCATAGGAAGTTAGCCCCATAAAAAGGAAACATTTTTCATAATAGGACATTTTACGATATATATATATATATATATATATATATATATATATATATATATATATATATATATATATATATATATATATATATATATATATATATATATATATATATATATATATATATATATATATATATATATATATATATATATATATATATATATATATATATATATATATATATATATATATATATATATATATATATATATATATATATATATATATATATATATATATATATATATATATATATATATATATATATGTATATATATATATATATATATATATATATATATATATATATATATATATATATATATATATATATATATATATATATATATATATATATATATATATATATATATATATATATATATATATATATATATATATATATATATATATATATATATATATATATATATATATATATATATATATATATATATATATATATATATATATATATATATATATATATATATATATATATATATATATATATATATATATATATATTTATATATATATATATATATATATATATATATATATATATATATATATATATATATATATATATATATATATATATATATATATATATATATATATATATATATATATATATATATATATATATATATATATATATATATATATATATATATATATATATATATATATATATATATATATATATATATATATATATATATATATATATATATATATATATATATATATATATATATATATATATATATATATATATATAAATATATGTATATATATAAATATATATAATGTGTTTTCATTCCGGGTGTACATCCGTTCACTACTGTCGTTCTGGAAAGTAACAGTTTTGCTGACGTTTCGCCAAAATCACATTTGGCATTTTCGAAGCTTTCTTTCTGTCCGGATAGAGACTGAAGTGTTGGTGACTGCGACGCTTCCTTTTATACCCCCACTCGGGGCCGAAGGTTATATCTGCGCAGGCGTTGGTCGTTATTTATGTTTTCCGGATGGTGCTGTTTTTGTTGCGCTAATTGCGCTTGAGTTTTTGCGATTTTAGATTTGTCTATTATTGTCTTCCATACTGTTGGTAGTTTTAATGATTCGTCCCTTTTATTTAAATCACCTTGCTTTTCAATTTCTATGGCTTCTCGGATTATTCTGGTCTTATAATGTTCTATATTGGCAATCTCCCTACACCCATCGAAATTTATTTTTTATGGCCGGTTTCCTGATGATGTAGGAATAAAGCTGAGGTTGTTTGTTTATTTCTGATGCTGAGTTTATGCTCTTCCACTCTTGCTGATATTCGCCTGTTAGTTTGCCCTACGTACAACTTTTCACAGTCCTCGCACGGAATACTGTACACTCCGTGGTTTTCCAGTTTGATTTTATCTTTTGGGTTTCCGAGTAGTTTACCTATAGTTGTTTGTGGGGTGTGTAGTGTTTGTATGTTGTGTTTCCTCAGAATTCTTCCGATTCTGTCTGTTGTGCCTTTTACATATGTTAAGACTACTCGTTGCTTTCCCGGTTCATAGCTATTAATGCACAAGTTTCCCGAACAACAAACAACAAACAACAAAAAATATGAACCTGGAAAGCAACGAGTAGTCTTACCATATGTAAAAGGCACAACAGACAGAATCGGAAGAATTCTGAGGAAACACAACATACAAACAATACACAAGCCACAAACAGATACAGAGAATTCTTCCTATTCTGTCTGTTGTGCCTTTTACATATGGTAAGACTACTCGTTGCTTTCCCGGTTTATAGCTATTAATGCACAAGTTTCCCTAACAACAAACAACAAACAACAAAAAATATGAAGCACATTGGATTTTTTCCTATCTGTAAGGAGTAAAAATTCAACATAAATATATATATATATATATATATATATATATATATATATATATATATAAATATATATGTATATAAATATATATATATATATATATATATATATATATATATATATATATATATACATCATACTCCTACTTAGTTAAATTCCCACTTTGAACTCAGAATTTAACCAAATTAACTTAACTTGTAATATATCATTGAAAAGCTAATTTCATTATGAATACGATATCCTATAAAAATATACAGGATATTATCTAAAATAAAAAACTAGAGATCATTTGGGGTAAAACAAGAAGCATATTTTAATTGTTTTTACAAAAAAAATGGCTATACTTTCAAATTTTATTTTTTTTTAAACAGTTCAAAATATAATAAATTTTATAGGTATTAATCAGGTACAACGTTTAATGCAATTATTACTTTTTAAATTTAAACGGTAGTGGAGATATCGACATAGCCCTTATTCATTCGTTTTTTTTTAATGTGCGACGGCATTGACTTTTTTTAAATCTGTTAACATCATTGAAATTTTCGTTCAATTTTTCAAATTTATTCCACTGCAATTTTATTTCAAAATTTTTCTTTATATTTTTTACAAGCTAAAAAATTTTGGTGTAAAAAGATAAAATTTTAAATTGCTATTATTTCGAAAATGTGGCTACTTTTTTATAAAAAAAGACAAATAATTTTGTATTACATCGAACTAGGAATTAAGACATTTTTAAAAATAATCAATAGTATCTCACATCTATTTATAAAAGTTAAATGAGGGGATGC
>JAUTXW010002314.1:0-42518 GCA_030620095.1 Kuschelorhynchus macadamiae
CACGATTGACACACCACTAGGCCGCTGGCCGTTATTCGTGTTGAACAAGTCAAAATTCAAGAGGATTGAAACGAACTTTTTGCGTTTTGGCAAGGTTAAAGTTACAAAAAATGTTCCGAAACCAGTGACAAATGCCGAGGATAACGTAATAAACACATTAGCTTATTTCCACGCAAACCCGCAAAGTTCAATACCATCTGCAGAAAACGATTTGGGAATTTCCTCTTCATCTGTCCAAAGAATCTTCTGAACATCATATGCACCCTTATTCCTTCCAAAACGTGCAAGCTTTGAGACCTGGTGATGACGTCCGACGAGCAGAATTTTGCGAATTCATGTTTTTGAAAATTCAAGAGGACCCTCAATTCCTTTCAAAAAAATATTTTGGACCAATGAAGCGAAATTTTCTAGAGAAGGAATAACAAATAGAAGAAACGAACATTTCTGGGCAGCAGAAAATCCGCACGCTTTACGCGAAACGCGACAATTTAGTGATAAGTATTTGGAAATTCTACGAGGGACGGTTTCTGAATTTATAGAAGAAATTCCTATTGGTGAGCTGCAAAATTATTGGTATCAATTAGATGGGGCACCAGCACATAATTCCGCTGCAGTTTATCTCCAATTATCTCGAATTTTTGAAGATCGCTGGATTGGTCTTAATGGCCCTTGGAGGTGGCCCCCTCGATCGCCTGATTTAACACCCCTAGATTTTTATTTATGGGGATTTATCAAAGGTAACGGGTATGCTTCCCCAGTAAATAACCAACAAGATTTACTGGATAGGATACGAACAGCTTTTGCCGAATTAGAAAACGGACAAATTCAACGGGCCACAGCAACTGTACAAAGAAAAATTTAAATGTGTCTTCAAATGAACGGACAGCATATAGAACATTTGTTATAATTCAATTTTATTATTTTGTTTATTTATTGTTGATTGTTAGATTGCTATAATTTTTAAGTTCACTAAAACAAGTTTAGAACAGTTTCGAACTTAGTAGATATGGTTAAAAATAATGTGAACAATTTATTAAATTTTTTATAACTTTAACTTTTCCGAAACGAAAAAATTTCGTTTCAGTCCTCTTCAAGTTTTTCTTGTTCATTAGCGATAAATGAGGATGTTTTTCATTAAAAACATGGCACGTTCTCTCCAATATTTTGTAACATTCTCCGCGAATATAAAATAAATTGAGAATATCAGCTTTTGAGTGTTATTTTATTTTAATTTAAAAGTTGCAAATCAGCTGTCATGTTGAATAGAAAAGCACAACAATTGTTTTTCAATGGCTTACTACGGGAAGGTGTAAGCATTTATCAAATACATCTGATAGTTTAATAAAAACCTGATTATTTCGAAAATGGTACGAATAGGTATAGGGAACCTTACTATAGTTCGATAGAAAATTAAATTCTACATTTGATAGTGCATAAAATTATAGAGTGTCCCATTTAAAAAAACGGACTTTAGCGGCTTTAAAAATGTGAATGTTTTCCGCTGAATTTAGGACATTCTGTATAAAAATAGACAAATTCAATAAAAAAAATAGAAACCTAAGATTATTTGCCGATCGTCTGCAAAATATATAGATTATATCTTCAAAACTTACAAAAATATGAGATTTTAAAATTTGATACCCAGAAAGCTCATTTTTGGTTCAAGGTCAAGTATCTTAAGAACGCTTGAACCTAGGTATAGGGCATGCTACATAAAATAGCATTAAAATTCTCCGTAGAATCCAAAAATATCATAAAATACAGGGTGTTCCATTTAAAATAAGCAAGTTGATACGAACTTCCGGTTAAACCGGAAGTGACAGGAAGTTGAAAGTATTTCAAAAAAGAAGTTCCCCTTGACCTTACCTTAATCCCAAAATTTGAAATTTGTATCTAAATGGCATCATCAAAAACTTTCAATGAACGGGCTGCGTGAATAACCCTGTATATATATATATATATATATATATACAGGGTTATGATAAATTAAGGAATAAATTCATTATCTTGGAAATTAAAAAGGTAATAGAAAAACGCTCGAACCCGTCGATTTAGATTTATTTTTACGCATATTTAAAAATTATTTTAAACTATACAGGGTCACTTACAAAAGTTGTACAACTGTCATCTTTGATTTTTTCAATACAACGCCTTATTGTTTTCTGCTAATTTGAATTCTCTATGAAATTCTAGACATTTTTGGTGTAACATAACCTATACAGAAAAACAACAGTTATCGAAATATGTTTATCTAAATAAAACATAAAACACATATCAGGAAATTAAATAAGAAAACTACTTTATTAAATTTTGAAAATGTCCACCATTTACAGCTCTACAATGCCCTAGACGATAGAAAAACTCTTGTTGCACATTAGTAACTGTATCACATTGAATATTTCTTATAACAGTTCGAATACGATCCTTAAGAATTTCAATAGTATGTGGCTTATTTTTATACACTTCGTTTTTCACATACCCCCAAAGAAAAAAGTCTAACGGGCTTAAGTCCGACGATCTTGCCGGCCACTCTATTGTCCCACGTCGTCCAATCCATCGTCTCGGAAAGGTTTCATTTAAGTATCTCCTGACATCAGCTGAAAAAGAGGTGATGCCCCATCCTGTTGATACCATAACGGTTCACTGCTGTTCTTGTGCCCAGTGTCTAAAATTTTGTTTATTTACTTCTCAATTGAGACAAAATGTTGCCTCATCTGTGAAACAAATTCTTTTGACAAATAATGGATCATAATTACACATGTTGGTCATAATTTCGCAAAACTCGTTTCTGCGATCTGAATCATCATTTATTAATTCTTGAACGAATTTCACTTTATAGGGATAAAAATTTTCTTTTTTCAAAAATTTGGAAACTGTTGTTTGATGTATATCATTATCATAGGCTGCGTCAGTAGTTGAGGAATGTGATTATCTTGAAAAGTTAAGAGAACGTCTAGTTTCATTTCATCTGAGATCCTAGGGCGACCTTTTCCAAAGCGGTTCGTAACACTACCAGTATCCGTCCATTTCCTTTCTATTTTGCTCACTGCAGACTGAGTAATAGGTTGCCTATGAGGATATCTGTTGTTAAACAGCTGACAAACTTCTTTTTGTGTCCTAGTCTTATCACCAGTACCAAGCATTATTAGAATTTTAATTCTTTCTTTCTCTGTTAAACGCATAGTCAATATTTGAAATCAAAATGGCAGATCGTAAATAAATTATATGACTTGTCAACACAGTGACAGTGACAAAGTAATTTTTCTTTGGGATTACGAGACAGACATAGGTAGGGTATACAAATGTCCGATAGGTTATTAAATAAACAGGTTTTATTTAGATTAAGAATATTTCGATAACTGTTGATTTTCAGTATAGGTTATGTTATACCAAAAATGTCTAGAATTTCATAGAGAATTCAAATCAGCAGAAAAAAATAAGGCGTTGTATCGAAAAAATCAAAGATGACAGTTGTACAACTTTTGTGAGTGACCCTGTATAGTTTAAAATAATTTCTAAATATGCATAAAAATAAATCTAAATCGACGGGTTCGAGCGTTTTTCTATTACCTTTTTAATTTCCAAGATAATGAATTTATTCCTTAATTTATCATAACCCTGTATCTATGTTATATACATATATATATATATATATATATATATATATATATATATATATGTGTGTGTGTGTACATATATAAGTAGAAAGTTGAACGGATATTCGTATAAATAATTCTGCCTTTGATACGCTTATCCAGGTATAGGGCCCAAATAATCATGGACCGTTATACCGACAAGCCATTAAACATTTTCCATCATCTCTTCCGGCACAATTAACGACGTCTTGCCCTTTTGGAGCTCATCAGGCCAATGTAGCCATATGATAGTGATGATGGAAAACGCTTAAAGTGTTGTTGCTATAATGGTCCATGATTTTGGACCCTATACCTGAATAAGCTTATCAAAGGCAGAATTGTTATTCTAAATGGCCGTTAAACTTCCTGCTAATTTATCTACGGACGTTATTTACTTTCTTGTTCATATATATATATATATATATATATATATATATATATATATATGCACAAGAAAGTAAATAACGTCCGTAGATAAATTAGCAGGAATATATATATATATATATATATATATATATATATATTGTTTATGTTTTTTTTTCTTAATTTAAAATTAGGGATAAACTGATTAATTTGGATTTGACTTATAATTAAAACTGATATTTATTTAGAATGACGTGAATGCAAATTAATTTTGTTTTATTTATTGATTCATTCGTGATGGGGTTTATATTTTATCTAAACTTATTTGATGCCATTATAATATAGTCCGTTAAATTTTTTTTTTTTAAATTTGGTAAAAATTCCAATATGGGAAAACATAATAACGGCCTAGTGAAATGTTAAAAAAATTATCACTTACACAGTTTATCTCAAATTTTGAACTAAAATCATGTATTATGTAGGAATCAATTTATATTTGATGAATGTATGTATGAATCGAAGATGGCGGCTTAATAAAATATTTAAAAATTCAGCCTGAAAAAACTACTTAATAGATAGATTTTAAATTATGTAATATAACTAATTTTGATAGAGAGAACTAGTAAAATTGTGGTACTAATTGAAGATAGCGGGACAAAATGGCAGCACTTTGGTATTGTTTTTCAAATTCTATATGATTTTCTAAGGCCAAGGAATATGGTATAATTTTCAGTCACTCTAAACTTAATGAAATTATTATATATAATTATACTAGGTACCTTTTGTAACTAAGTATTTAGATTATAGGTTTATTTTCACTATTTTCACTATATTCTCTATATTCTAATGTGATACTGTTCTCCCTTTTAATGAAAATTAGATGGAAGTTTTATCGTATTTATATTTACATTAATGGGATAGCTTCCGATACGTAACAATAAAAAACTAATTGTTACGCAAATTAAATATTAAATTATATAACTTATTTTAACTTTTAATAGACACATCACCATTGTACAAATCCCTGCTGACCTCCATTAGTTTACATATAAGAAATAATCTCAATCCTATTATAATCCATTAGCAAATATTTTACCTTGATTTCATGTTAAATAAATTAAAAAATGTCATGTTACAGTCAATTAATATAGCAAAAATAAGAGAAATAATGGTGTCGAAACATAGCTACAGTGTTTTAAATAATTTGGGGCATTTAATTTGGACCAGGCCTACTATTAATACCAGCAGTTAGTAAATTTTTGCCAATGAATTCAATAATTGGTTAGTTGAAAAAAAAACTTACATTTGGACCTTCACGATAGTAGCATTTGTGGGTAAGCCACGCACTTTCACAAGCGTTTGCACCTTCTGAAATAGGAATAAGAATTGAAATTATATTTTAAATTAATTAACAGGATATCGTAACTTTAAATCAACATCTTATTAACGAACGAAAAAAAAATGTCTCCAGTAAATTTTCGTCAAGATCACCGAAAAGTTTGTATTTTTTCATATTTCATTCTTTCTGCTCCAAAAAAGGTATCTTTATGTATACTGAAAAATTGTAGACTCTCCGATATTCTACTATCTGGGATTCCGTCAAATGGTGGAAGACAATTAGCGCAAAAACATTTGGTTGAAAAGGCAATTTTGCGCAATGAAAATTGTATAATTACTTCAATAGTCAGAAAATTTCATAAGGAAACTTCAACGGATGTTATTAAATAATATTTGATTTATTTATAGCCTGCAATTTCCATCGCACTAAGAACTGTTTTCGTTATATGATGCCAGACTATATCCTTACAAAAAATATACAGGGTGTTCCTTAATGACATGCTAATATTTAAGGGGGTGATTCTTGGACCCATTTTAAGAAAAAATCTTCATATGAACTTATGTCCTAAACGTCTTAACTTTTGAGATACAGGGTGCTAAAGTTTTCAGAAAAAAAACGATTTTTTTTAATAACTGTGATACTACTGTAGATATCTTTATGAAATTTGGTACACGTGTTCTATGCATCAAGATGCATTTTCTAATGTACAAGCAATTTTATTCTTTTTACCAGTGGCGTCCGTACGCGTTTTGCTTAGAATATTTTTGGAGAAAAAAATGGTACGCCACTGCTTTATCTTAAAATAAAAATTATTTTTGGAATTCTCATTCATTTCTGAGCAAAGTCGATCTCTTGATTTTCTTTCGGCCGACGCATAGTTTTCGCTTAAAAAAATAAAAATCGTTTTACTTCAGGGTCAAATCGTTAAAAATCTGATGTGGTGACTGTTGTGTGGAAAGCGTTTTTTTTCTTTTTTCGTGCTATTCAGTTCATTTAATAATAAATATTAATTAATTTAGAAATAAGTAATTGATTTACTTTACTTTAGGATTGATTACTTTAGGAAACAATTTTTAAAAAACTTTCATGTGCCAATAAATTACAGCGGGGATTTCAGCTTGCAGAAAACAAAGTTTACAGAAACGGCTTAATTTTATTAATTATTAACAATACTAACATTAATTATAAAAATTGTTGGAAGTGGCCACCTTCACTTAATATGCATGCTTCCGCCCGTCTACGCATGGAATTGCGCACTCGTTCAAATATTCCCGACGTATTCCGTATAGTTTCACACGAGGCAACTATTCGCTCTCTTAAATCTTCTACAGTGTTAACGGGAGTTTTGTACACTAGAGTTTTAAGGTGCCCCCATAAAAAGAAATCCAAACTATTGAGATCGGGGATCTTGCTGGCCATTGCTGAGGTCCTCCGCGACCTATCCAACGATCAGGATAAACTGTATCTAAATGATTTCGGACAATTACGCTGAAATGAGCCGGTGCTCCATCGTGCATGTACCATATGCGATGCCTTAACGCAACTGGTACATCTTCAAGCAACCCAGGTAGTTCTTCTTCGAGAAAATGCAAATAAGTCCGTCCATCAAGACGTCCTGGTAGGAAAAATGGGCCTATGAGATGATTACTAATAATTCCTGCCCAAACATTAAGCGAAAATTGTTCTTGAAAATGGGTTTCGGTTATGGCATGCGGGTTTTCTTCCGCCCACACATGATTGTTATGGAAATTTTGAATAGCATTCCTAGAAAAAGTTGCTTCGTCTGTGAACAAAATTTGTGACTCAAACTGCGGATTTAGTGTAATACTCTGAAGATACCACTGAGAGAAGTTCACACGCTGTGGGAAATCCCTGGGGAGTAATGCCTGTACTCTTAGAATATGATATGGATATAACAAAAAGTCAACTAAAATACGCCAAACAATTTGGTGACAAATATTCAAAGCTCTAGCGATCTTCCTCGTACTCGTCTCAGGATGTTCGTCGATTTCTTGCAGCACCGCTTCCTCAACTTCAGGTGTTCTGACAGTTCGAAGGCTCCCTTCCGAAGTACCTTTATTGAAACTACCTGTTTCGCTAACTCGGCGATGAATATTCGAAAAGGTTCGGCTATCTGGCAAGGCACGATTAGGATATCTTTCCTGATAAATGCGTCTGGCTTCTGTTGCATTACCATCTGCGAGGCCATATGCGTAATGCATTGCCGCCATTTCCGCATTCGTATAATTTACCATATTTAATGATATTATTCGAAAAAACGGCGAAAATAACTTCAATAACTTCAATGAAACACTAAAAACCAAAGAGATGACACACTGAGATGGTTTTGAACACCAATAGCTTACTTTAAGTCATTTGACATCGACGTTTGTAAAAACGTAATTTATTCCAGGACTACTAGATTTATGGGTTTAAAAATTATTATTAGTTGGTATTGAGATATTATGAAGCAATTTTAACTCAATTATTTAATCAAGAACGGACCATCAAACGAGAAAACTTTTTCGTTTATGAACACATTCGATGTCATAATTTTCTTTCACCCGATAAATAAGCGATTTCCACACAACAGTCACCCTATCAGATTTTTAACGATTTGACCCTGAAGTAAAACGATTTTTATTTTTTTAAGCGAAAACTATGCGTCGGACGAAAGAAAATCAAAAGATCGAATTTGCTCAGAAATGAATGAGAATTCCAAAAATAATTTTTATTTTAAGATAAAGCAGTGGCGTACCATTTTTTTCTCCAAAAATATTCTAAGCAAAACGCGTACGGACGCCACTGGTAAAAAGAATAAAATTGCTTGTACATTAGAAAATGCATCTTGATGCATAGAACACGTGTACCAAATTTCATAAAGATATCTACAGTAGTATCACAGTTATTAAAAAAAATAATTTTTTTTTCTGAAAACTTTAGCACCCTGTATCTCAAAAGTTAAAACGTTTAGGACATCAGTTCATATGAAGATTTTTTCTTAAAATGGGTCCAAGAATCACCCCCTTAAATATTAGCATGTCATTAAGGAACACCCTGTATAAAAAAGGTTGACAAAACCTTCGATAATTACTGAGTGTAGTTATACCGAACGCATTGATAAAAATAGCCACCAAAATTAGCTCCGCCATAATTTAAAACTAACACTCCATTCAATATTTAGTACCGTTAGGTGGAACTGCTCACGGTTAGCACCAAGTTCATCAATAAAGCCATAACATTAAAGTATAATGTAAAGTTTCGCGTTTTAATATATAGAAATATTATATTCGTTTTTGTTTTCCGGCTGTTCTGTTTTTCGGCCAATTTGTTTTTCTCCCATTTAGATTTTCGGCCAATTTGTTTTTTGCCCAATCAGTTTTTCGGTCAATTTGTTTTTCGGCCATTTGTCTTCGGCGAATTAACACTCCTACTATTTATATATATTATAAATATATAGTATATAAATTTTTTAAACATGTAATGTATAATCGATAATGCTTATCTTTATGACTATATCGGGTGTGTAAAAATTAATTAAAAGATGTGGATAAAACGTCAGACATTTATGCTATGTTAGGATTTATTTTTGAACTTTTCAAATATATACAGGGTGTATAAAAATTATTGTAAAAAAAGGTGAATATAACATATACAAATACTAAAGGAAAAAAATTGCGCCCCAGGCGCCATCTAAAATTTTTAACTTACGTTTGGTTAATACTTATTTTTAAAATTTTTACATAATGTACAGGGTGTATAAAAATTAATGTAAATAGGTGAATAAAATATCGCAGACTTTATAATATGTAAAAAAAATGCGTTGCAGGCAATCTTTGAAGGTGAACATTTTTTTTTAAGTGACATGTAAAAATTTAATTTAGATGTATTATACAGCGTGTGCAAAAATATAATAATGAAGAGAAAAAAACGATTGAATAATTACACATATTTTCCGGGGTGGATAAAAAGTATGTGCAAAAGACGAATAAAAAAATCATAAGTTGCAAGCGCAAAAAATTGAATAAAAATACAGGGTGCGACAAAAATCATTGTAATTTAGCATGTGGCATTACCTAGATATAGTTTTAATTTACGTATTGGTAAGATTGGGAATTTTTGGAAATAAGTGGGCATTACTATTAGAATTTCAGCAATATTACGTATTGCGTAGTTACCAGACATGCGTTATAAGTATGCAATAAACCATTTTTCTTTGGATATACAAATTAGAGTCGGCTGTTTTGAGAAGGGTACTTCTCAAAACTATTTCAGCATTATATTGCTAAGAACGTTACAGTTTTCGCCACTTTTATTAGGCATTACAAGGGATTACGTAGAAGGTATTACTGGGAATTTAGGTGCCTCACTACGAATTACTGAGGTATTACAGTGAATTAGGGGGAATTAGTAGGCACTGGCGGGAATTTACTAAGGAATTATGGGCATTAGTTAAAAAACATAAGAGTAATGCCCAAAATGGGCATTCATGTATACATTTTAGGTCAGTAGTTTGCCCCTCGTTTTACACTTATCGAAAAGATTCATCATGTAAAGTAAAAAAATTTAAAGTTTGGTGTTCCAATATTTAGAAATATTATATACATTTCTGTTTTCCGGCTGATCAGTTTTTCGGCCAATTTGTTTTTCTCCCATTTAGATTTTCGGCCAATGTGTTTTTTGCCCAATCAGTTTTTCAGTCAATTTGTTTTTCGGCCATTTGTTTTAGGCGAATTAACTGTTGAACAGTTGACGTCCACTCTTACTATCTATCTGCGGGATTCCAGTTCCCAGCCGCCACCGATCCAGCACGTTCTCTCCTTCTAGACTCTGGACTTTTTTGGGTTTGCCTGATTCTTTTCGTTCTAGTTGGATCCACTTAAAAATCTCTGTTCGGCCATTTTTGCTCTTTTCTATCATGTCAGTGACAGGCTTCTGGGCATCCATTGATTACCTCACGTTTTCGTTAGATATTCGATCAAGACTGGATTGTCTGCCACTACGCCTCAAATAGTCTAGTCTTTCTATTCTGGACTTAATGTTGGTGCGTCTAATTTCATCCGAGTCGGTCACTAGCTCCCGAATTTGTTCACCTCTTGTATGTCAATCGGTTATATGAATTGTGAATGTTTTCTCAATTCCAGCGGTCTGTCTGTCTGTCTGCCAGTCTGTCTATTCACGGTATAGCTAAAAAAACTGGTTATAGAATTATCTGGTAATATTTTGGTAAAAATCCAATATGGCGAAACAAAATGGCGGCCTAGTCAAATCTTAAAATTATTGCTAAAACACTGCTTATCCAATTTATCTCAAATTTTGCACAAAAAAACAAATCTTAGGTAGTAATTAACTAGAAGAATTTTTGTTCGAATCCAAGCTGGAGAAACAAAATGGCGGCTTAATAAAATATTTAAAAATTCAGAAATACTACAAATTTTTGGCATTCATTAAGTGTGATATAGAGATAAACTGGTAAAATTGTGTTACGAAATCAAGACGGAGAAACAAAATGCCGGCCAAATAAAATGTTTAAAAAATCAATGTAAAAAGATCTTCTTATTTAATTGATTTAGTATCTTGCAGCAAAATTGGATGTGATACAGGGGTTAACTGGTAAAGTGCGGGGTACGAAAGAAAACCGGGCGGTCCTTAAAATAAATGTTCATAGTCTTAAGCAAGCGGAAAAGTAAAATTTGTGTACGCAAATAAATTTTATGTTATTCTATTTGTTGTAATAGTTTGCCGCTTCACCTATAAAGTGCGCCAGTTAAGGGGTACGGAAAATTAATCGAGGATTTAGTAAATTTCGCACTGGTCCACTTGTAATTGGGATGTGCCTAGAGTCTCCATGCACTTGCCGCTAGAAGGTTCAAGCTATTTCCAGTGGCGTCTATACATTTCGAGCATTTGTTTTCATTTCTATATAAATGCGTTGTGTTGAATTTGAAGTATTATTTCGAAGTAACGATGGCGAGCAAAAGAGGAAAAACTGCATTTTACACTGGTGCTTCGGAAAGTATTGTAAGAAAAATTCAAATAGAACATAATGATCGCTCATGTTCTACTTCACCTTTAAAATCTCCTGGTTATCATTACCATATAAAGATAAAATGGACGATGGTGATTTTCAAGTATTTCGACGAACAATAGAGGATTTTTAAAACTTGAAGAAGGTTCCGAGCTGCAAACCCCTACTTCGTGCTGTAAAGAACAAAATAGATTTTCCGTACGTGTATAAAAACCTTAAATCGGCTTTTACGACCAATTGTTTTTTTGGCGCAAGTGCCAAAATAAACGAAAATTGCTCATTGAGAGACCAAATATTTTTCACTGGCCGGTGAAATATCTATCAACTGTAAGGCAATATAGGCAAGAAGTACGCAATATTGTGTATCTAGACGAAACCTGGGTAGATAATGATATGACAGTAAACAAATGCTGGCAAAGTGAAAGTGTTACAGGTGTTGTTCAGGGAATCCGCTCTAGTAGTCGCTTTATTATAGTTCATGCTGGTTCTGAAGCCGGATTTGTTCCAAGTGCTGCTTTAGTTTTTCGCTCCGGACTAACAACTAGAGACTATCATGGACAGATCTACCTAACATTCCTCCCAAATCAGTCGTGGAAATAGATAATGCATCTTATCATTCTCACGTAGAAGATAAAGTGCCAACTAAATACTCTACAAAAGCTCATATGATATCGTGGCTTGAATCGAACAATCTTGTATGTGATCCAACATGGAGAATATATCAATTATATGAAGTAATATCAACCAAGAAGCCTAGAAAAAAAAAGTATACAATTGACGGTTTTTTACGTAACCTCAGTCATTCACCTTTTAGGCTGCCTCCATACACGTGCGATCTCAACCCTATTGAACTTGCATGGGCAGGAGTAAAAAAATATATTCGAGAGCACAACACTGGTGAACTTTCAATTAAAGATTTAAATAAATTAACATTAGAAGCGATTGACTCAATATCAGCTGAAAATTGGAAATCGTATGTTAAACATGTTCGTTCTATTGAAGATAAATACTGGGAAGTAGATGGCAAAATTGAAATGATTATTGATGATTTAGTTATCATACTGGGATCTTTAAGTAGTGAACGACGAAATCTCATCATTTTCAGAGGAAGACAACAGTTTAGAAGGAATCGAACCATTAAAATCACAGCCGTCAACCTCAAAAATGGCTTACTTTCTTTTCATATATTTTGTAAAATAGTTCATAAAGTAACTGTCAATAAACTGCTTCAAAATAATTATTTTTCTATTTGATACCGGGTGTCATATTTTTCGAAAATTAACACATCGATGTAGTTATAGTAAAGGAGCCAGCACTGATTTCAGTGAACAAGATTTATCAACATTTTAACTTATGCAGTTCGACTTTGGGCTATTCGGGTATGCCAAAAGTGACTGTTTGTCTCCGTCTGTCATATTACTTTGTACAGGGAGCGTCATTGTGAAGTACTATACAAGGCGTTTCCTAATTGCGTGCTAATGTTAAAGGGGAGTGATTCTTGGAGATTTTTAAGAAAACATTTAATATGAACCTGAAAGTCTTAACTTTGGAGATACAGGGTTTTTAAAAAACCTTTTTTTTAAATCCTAATTCTGATGCTATTATAGATAAATAACTGTGTGAAATTTATTTATGCATAAAAGGGCATTTTTTATTAACAATCAATTTCTGAAATTTCTACCAGTGGCGTGCTTATGTAATTAACCTGGGTAAATCCTTATGCTCCTTAAGGCATAGAATACGTGTTTCAAATTTCATGCAGTTATCTACAATAACATCAGAATTGAGAGGAAAAAAAATGTTTTCTTTTTAAACTTTACCATCCTGTATCTCAAAAGTTAAGATTTTTAGGACATAAAAACACCCTCTTTAATATAAGCACGCAATTAGGAAACTATACAGGGCATAGTACTTCACAATGACGGCCCCTGTATAAAATGATATGATAAATGGAGACCGACGGCCACTTTTGGCATACTCGAGTAGCCCAAAGTCGAACTGCGTAAATTAAAATTTTGATAAATCTCGTTCACTGGATCTGATGCTGGCTGCCCTTGTAAAATCTGGACTTGTAAATCGTGTATCACTATACTGGAGGTTCCAATAATAGTGGACGTAGGCAGTAGCCCGGGAACCGTTAATGACAGAACTCAAGAAAAAGTATATTTATAGGTAAATCGATCAAGAAAAATCAAAATTAAATCATTTTAAAATTCGAAAGTTTTCGCAACACCAAAGAGATGTAGAAGTGCGGTGCACGAAAGAAAACAGACAAATATAGATAAAGGTTCATTAAGCATAGTTACATTTTTTAATTATCTGAAGTGCGTATAGTTAAAAAGAGTGCCATATTATTTAAAGAACGACGGGACACCACTGGTTTAAAGAGATTTCTTGACCGACTTTCCTAAACCGATTGACTCCGCCCGGTTTTCTTTCGTGTCCCGCACTACATATTATCAGTGAAAGAAAAGAATTTATTTTAAATCATGCCCAAAAAATAAGTACAGCATAGATACAAACTGGTAAAATATTGTTTCCGATATAGTGGAACAAAATAACGCGCAAAAAAATGTTTGAAAAGATAATATATTAAATAACTATATGGGTTTATACTAAACGACGACGTATTTTTCAAATTCAACCGCCATATTTAGTATTTGGCAGATGGTTCAGCTTACTAGCTAGGCCAATGAGGTTTCTGTCAATAATTTATGTGCAGCAGCAGTTTTAAATTCACTATAATGGCTTCTTACCTTAGTACATATTTTAAAAAATGTTCAATTTTAAACAGTTACTGAGAGAGATACTTACGTATACTGCCACATTTCCTGATTACTGGTACAGTTTTTTCTTGCAACTCTTCAGGTATAACCGCAATCATAGCTTCTACATCAATTACGCCATCATCGTCTATCTAAAAGTAGGACAACTCAAAGTTTTTTGCTCCGAATTAGGCCAGTTCTCAGAGATAAAAAATAAACCTAAGCATTACACAATTAGATACAGGCAGATTTAATGCATTCGTTTAGAAATTCGTAAATTGAAAGAATCTAAAAAGGCACGGACAAAGGGAAGTAAAATTAGGTAGAAAGTACGATTTTTCACTTTTTGCGTTAATTAGTTTTAGAGAATTATAGGTGTGTATTCTCCTTATTTAATAACAAAGACAATGCCTGGTGGCAGAATTCGATTGTTGTAATAACTAAAGGAAAGCGAAATAAATTTCGAAAGCAAACATTTTAAAATCATTTCTTTCGAAAAACATTTATTTCCAAAAATAAAAATTTCTAGAACGAAATTTTCGAATGCTAATAATTTCGAATCACATACAGTTCGAAAGTAAAAATTTCGAAAACAAAAAGTTTCGATAAACTATTAGCTTGAAAAGAATATCATTCGAATGACAGCAATTTGATAGTAGCAGAAATTGGCGCCTAAACGGGTTTTCACAAGGTTATGGCCGTCTGACGTCACACCGCATATAAACATTGTAGCGTCATTCTGGTTTTTAGGATATGATTTTATTATGGTGTTATTTACGTGGCTATAAGCAAAAATTTGCAAGCGAGAGTTGTAGTAGAAGCATTCGCATATTTTTGAATGACTAAATATGTATGAATCACAGAATAAATGGTGTTTTGTGCTCCGTTGCACGCACACATCTGTAAGTTTAAGTTAAATTAAAACTTGGTGGCGCTCAACTTAAATATTACTTCTAAAGTAAGAGATTGTGATATGGAAGTATAGGTAGAGTAACGAGAAAGAAGAATCCGAACCTACCCGACTAGAGCTAGCAATAGTCATCATTAAGAGATATCATTGGATTGATATGAGGTGAGTGTGTTGCGTCTGGTGACTAACATATCTTACTTATTTACCGCCTTCCATCATATTGGTAAACCATAACATTTCAATTGGGCATCCTTCAAAGGTAGAAATGTTAGAAACTCCAAATATTATTGCAGAATTTTCGGACATTGTCGTTGTTTGTTGTTGATGTAGACTGTTTCTGTTTAAAAAAATCTATTAGTTTGAGTATTTCAGATGCTGCGCGCTGCTAATCTGTTCTCTTTTTGATTTGCCTGTTTTCGTGGCCAGACTTTTGACGTTTCATTGCAACTGAGAAAATGTAAATAATTCGAGTTTCCACTACTGAACACACAAGGAAAATTTCAGACTCGCAATGTCATAGGTCCAGCAGAGGCTGGTGGGACGTCAATAAAGCGAATGAAAGAGGAAATAGCCCTTCATAGGAGCAACGAAAATATTTTAATACCAAATAATTGTTTAATTAAATAAAGCCTGTATTGTTGACGGTGTAATTCTTGGAGTATACTGTTCAAAATATTGCGTTTATTAATATATTTTGCATACACTGCTTTAATTTACATGAATGACTGTGGAAATGTGTATGCAGTTTAATTAATTGAAGCTGTTGTAACAGTGTGATAGATACTTACTATTGCCATTTGAGCCAGTAAACATTTTATGTAGCATTTAAAACTTTCTGCCTCAGAAAAGTCTCCATTTCTTGCATTCGTTATAGCATCTAAAATAATAAAAGTACTTAATTAATAAACTACAAGATTTTATCTGAAAAACAAATTATTGGTATTAATAACTAATACTTCGTTTGCAGAGTAACATTGACAAGTTGCAGAGATGGTGTGAGAAAAACGACCTGGGTCTGAATATATCTAAATGTAAGGTTTTAACTGTAACCCGAAAAAGAAATCATATCAACTTTTTTTACAACATCAATGGTTCTCTAGGTGCAATTCAGTAAAAGATTTAGGTCTTACGATCGACTCTAAACTTACATTTACAGAACACATCACCAAAGTGACATCTGAGGCATCCCGCATGTTGGGATTTTTGATGAGAAATTGTAAAGACTTCACGAACATTTCATGCTTAAAGTCACTATACTTTGCCCTAGTTCGAAACAAACTGGAGTATGCTAGCATAATATGGGAACCTTATTATGACAGGTATATATGTGATATTGAGAGAATCCAGCGTAGGTTTTTAAAGTTTTTGTGTTTAAAAATGGATGGTGTGTATCTCACATGGGGAATTGATAACCAGTACCTTTGTTCTAGATTAAATGTAATGACATTAAAATCCAGAAGATTTTATATGTGTTGTATGTTCTTATATAAAATGTTAAATAATAACATTGATTGTAGTGAGCTTTTGAGTAAACTGCCATTTTATGTTCCTAGAATCACTAGTAGAAGCACTGATTTGTTCTACCTTCCCACGGCAAGCACCAACATTAAATATACATCTCCAATTTTTAAAACATGTTACTGCTTCAACAAAATACATGGCATTGGTGACTATTCTATATTGAGGCCCTCTAAATTTAAAGCACTTGTTACATCTTATTGTATGGAACTATTATAACTGTACTTATTTGTTGTATAGGATTCAGAAAGTAATTAGTATCAAAATTTAGGTTGTGTATGTGGCCTTGTATCAATTTATAGTAGATTTTCATTCTTTCAAAGTGTACCACTTAAGATTTATTTTTAAAATTATTATTTAAATTTAATATTATACCCTGTTATTGGTTGTTACTGTTGGGTGTTCAAATAAATAAATACTAATGCGTATTAAAAGTTGCAAAGAACATGGCAAAAATTTAATCTATTTTGGATTCCGTGAATCATCCTTTAATATTTTATTATAATGTTGTTGACATTATAAAGAAACTTTTTTGCACAATAATTCGCAAATTACACGGTGACCCAGAAATCGAGAGTCAAAAATTGTATACTAACATTTTCATTTTTCAAATTTTGCTCAAAAATTAAGTGTTATTTAAGAATTAAGTGATAAAATTTTGGTATGAATCCAAGATAACAAAAGAAAATGGCGGTCTAATGAATTATTTAAAAAATCAATCAATACAAGCGATAAATGTGATATAGAGATAAATTCGTAAAGTTGTGGTACGAATTTAAGATGGCGAAACAAAATGATCAAATAAAATGTTTAAAGAATCAACGTAAAAAAATCTCCTTATTGAAATGACTTTGCATTTTACAGAAGTTTAAATATGACATAGGGATAAAACATGACAAAATAAACTGTTAACCTAAAAGTTACTTATTAAATTTATTTTATATTATACCCAAAAATCAAGTGAGGCATGGGTAGAAACTGGTAAAATATTGGTAGGAATCCAATATGATGGAACAAAATGATGCCCAGTATAAATTTTTGAAAATACAGGTGTAACTAAATAACAATATACCGAACTTAATTGGGTCACATTTTACTATTCCTAATAAATAACGAGGCAAGTTTCGGGTAATGAAAATTTACCGATTTTTTTTTTTTTATATTTGCCACAGAAAATCTTCTCTGTATAGGATTGTTTGTGCATTTAATGTCCAGGAGTACGTTCATTCTGAGATTTAAGGCTAGATACATTGCTTTAGAATTGGTGTAGGTTATTCACAAAATTGCGTTTCGGCCTAGGCATTGTATGATTTATTTTAATTATTAATATCCTGAGGTCATTAATAATAGTAACACTGGCCGACAAAAATTTTTTTTTGTTGTAACACAAATCAGAATAGCATAATCTAATAGAATGGGCGTAGACAAATATGAAAATGACAAATAGAAAGTTGTAGCACGTAGGGTTTTCTTGTTAGAGATGTAGAACCATATCGAATGGTACGATACTTAATACCTATAGAAAAAATGATTTCAGAAAATTCTTAACCCTGTTTATTGACTATGTTTACAGTTTTCGCCTATTAAACATACCATACATCTAAGAGAAAAGCAAACGAGAAAAATATTAACTTAAAACACTAATTAAACTTCATTTTTTCCGTTTATGAGGTGCCCTATCTTTCTCTTCAAAAACCAACAGTAGTTACCCATCATGGCTGGATCCCATCGTCCTTGGTACCGAATTTCCATTGTTCTGATATCTTGGTGAAACCTTTCACCCTGCTCGTCACTAACAGCTCCCAAATTTTTAGGAAAAAGTGACAGATGGGAATGGAGGAAGTGAATTTTTAATGACATTCTGGCACCAAGTGCTTTATAAGCATCTAAGAGTTCATTAACTAATTGTTCATAATTTTCATCCATATTGTTGCCTAAAAATCCTCTTACTACATTAACAAATGAATTCCATGCTCTGAGTTCCTGCCTGGTAAGGTTTTCTGTAAAATTGACATCGTCCAGCAATTTTCTGATTTGTGACCCAATAAAAATGCCTTCTTTTAATTTGGCATCACTTAACTTGGGAAAGACTTGTCTTAGAATACAATCCATCATCGTCTTTCTTCAAAGCCTTTACAAAGTTTTTAATTAGCCCAAGTTTAATGTGAAGAGGATGCAAAAGGACGTTTTTGGGATCAACAAGAGGTAAAAATTTAACATTTTAAGATCCCGGTTGAAATTCGCTTCTTTCTGGCCAAATTTTTGTTACATAATGCTGATTTATTGCACGACTGTCCCATAAACAAGGAAAACAGCAATACTTCGTAAATCTCCCATGAGGTCCCACTAAAATCGTTATAACTTTTAAGTCCCCACATATCTGCCATTTATACCTATTGTGGTTTATTTTATCTAAAATCGTGCGCATATTTTCATAATTTCCTTTCATTGCCACTGAATGGACAACTGGTATAGAGGGTTTTAAATTTCCATTATGCAATAACATAGCTTTTAAGCTATATTTAGGTGAGTCTATGAATAAGCGCCACTTACAGGGAGAATGTTTAATATCAAGTTCCTGCATTAAACTGTCTATATCAGTACACGCGCTCAACGAATTTTCCATACTGTAAAATTTAGAAAATATAGCATTTCTTTTTCTGAAATTTGTAATTTTTGTTTCTTTGGCCAATAGGTTCCATTCCTTAAGACAGGAACCCAGAAGTTCTGACTGTTGCTTGGATAACCCCAAATCATGTACTAAATCATTTAATTCACTTGCCGGAACTGGGACCTGTGGTAAAAGTGGGATTGGTGCGCTGTTCTTCTGAGCTGCCTGATGATGCGTTATCTCCATTATCTCCCAAATCAATAGCTTGCCAATTTAAAGGCGCAATCGGCACTGGCAAATTTGCATTATGAGGAACAGGTCGTATTGCAGATTGCAAATTTGGATATTCTATATTATACTTTCGCTTTTTGGAATAACATTCAGTCTTTGTCAGGCAAAAATAATAAACGTCAGAATGATTGGTGAGTTCTCGCCATACCATTGGAACTGCAAAAGGCATACTTTTTCTCATTCTCCTCATCCACTGCACCAATGATACACTACAACTAACACAGCACACATGGGGACCCACCGCTTATTTTGATCCCCAATTAACACACCAAAATATTTAAAGTAGGCTTATTTTATATTTTCGGAAAATGGCCTGGCTTGTGATTTCACCAGAAATTCTCCACAAATATAACAAAATTTGTCAGGAGAAATTTTGCAACTTCAGCGCGTTTGACTCTACATTCTCGTCTTCGCATACACTTGCTTATCGATACACAGAGAACCACTCAATTCGAAACTCAACAGAAGAGTGATGTTTAACGTTTATTTTATGTCTAATGTTGTAAACAACCCTTCTAGTTAATTTTTCTGTTGTAAAATGTACTCATTTTAGCCGGCCCACAATAAAATTGTTTACCTGCAAATATAAAAGGTTCTAATTAGGCTATTAAAAAATGGTACGTATTAGGGCTTTCCGAATTTTTTTTTTGCCATTGCCATTGTGAAAATAATGAGCTGGCCTGTGTTAGAAAAATCTTGTCGGTCGGTGTAATCTTTTATTGGTTCCATAAAGTTGTTTACACTGACAATGAGAATAGTTCAAAGTATATTTTTCATAATATTTAAGTTTCTGGATCATCGAAAAACACTTTCAAAGAGCAGAATACTTTCTATGTCAGATATATCTTAAGGTTTTTCCTAAACTGGTGATATGAATTGTATTCTTCTGTATAGTCTGGCACCTTGTTGAAAATTCTTATGCATGCGTAACTTGGCGACTTTCTATAAAAGGCAGATTTGTGGATTGGGAAGGCAAGGATATCTTTATTTCTGGTTTGGTAGCTGTGTAGTTCAGAATTTTTGGTAGATCGTTCTCTATTCTTATGTACTTAGAGGGTGCACTTGTATATGTAGATTGATGTCACTGTCTATGTTTCTTGTGATCTGAGTAATGTTCTATATCTTTCCAGGGGTCTTAAATTAAAGATTAGACGAATAATTCGTTTTTGTGTTACTAATATCCGGTTTATTTCGGTTGCTTGTCCCCAGAGTATTGTACTGTAACTTAAATAAGGATGAACTATTACATACAATTCAACGAAAGTAAAAATGTTTGACTTTGCCCCACCACTTTATTTTTAAAAATAGACAAAAATAGTCTTAAGCAAAAAAGTGCATAATTTATTGGCGAATACAATGCTTATATTTTTAATATAGCTGAATTACGGATATTTAAGAGGAAATTGGCGTTTAGCCGTTTGTGTTCCTGTTACACCCCCTAGCGGCCAACTTTCAAACTTGAAGATAATTTACAGCAATTTTTTTTGGCCGATTTACCGATGAATTTATTTTTCTTAACTTCTGTCATTAACGGTTATCGAGCTACAGCCGACATCCTCTATTATTGGACCACCCTGTACGTTTAATTGATTGCGCAATGTTAAACTTTACGCACACTTTTTTATTCGCAGAATTATCGTCTTTAATCAGGACTTTTAGATATTTTAATGTTTTCAGCATTAAATAATATTCAAAAAATAAAGATTTATCCTGTTTTTTGTTACGCTTGTAATAGTAGTATCATTTGAAAAAAGCTTTAAAAAAAGTAATTGTGCTTAAAATGAATAGTAGTAAATCATCCATTATTCACAAAGAGACCTGTTTCTAAATTAAACAATAAACAGACGCTAAGTCTCGGTCTCAGTCAAAGTTTATAATAAAATAAAACTGGTTACACGTGTTTCGCCCGGTTGGGCATCATCAGCCCTATCAGAAAAAATATATCCTAGTTACTAACTAAAAGCCTTTAAATTAAATAAATAAATAGTACCTTTAAAATAAAACAACACGTCACACATACAACGTTAAAACAGTAAACAAACAATCACATTACATAGTTCGACGGATATTGAAAGAGGTTGAAACGAAATGTGGTGAAATGTATGTATAAAAACTCCTTATGCTTAAATTATAAATAAATAATATAGTAATACGTGGTAATACAATAATGAAAAATTAAAAAAAATAAATAAATAAAAGAAGAGGTATAGCAGTGGTGAGATTTGAACCCGTATCTTCTGGGTGAGAGGCAAGAATAATAGTTTTATAGTTGGCGCATTACCTTTCTGGAATGACGTCATTTTTGGTTATTTTTGTTTGATTTATGTTAACTGACAGTGACAAAAACATTTTGAAAAAACTCATTGTCGTTTCTTTACAACAGTCAATGCCGGTTTTGGTTATGTGTCTTTCAGAATATATTCGTCAAAATTGACATTGATTTGTTGTGATTCTTTTTAAACTTTTGCAAGATGCCGCGAAGATATAATCAGCAATCACAGCTAATAGTTTTGAATATCTTGGCTTTTTTTCAATTGGAAAAAGGGCAAGCTAAAAATGGAATCCTTCCGCAAACTGATAATATAATTGAACGAGCTTCAAATGCAACAAAACTTAGCCATACAACAATCATAAATATTAAGAAAAGAGGAATAACGAGCGGTGAATCCTTTACCTCCAGAATGTCTCAAAAGCAAAAAGAGGTAAAAACAAAAATTACAGATTACTTAAAGAACAAAATAAGAGATACGATCTACTGCATGTATGCGAAAAATGAATATGTTACAATGCAGACTTTGAGATTATCATGACAATATGAACAAGCAAAATTTTGAAAATTGGTTTAAAAATCAGCTGGTACCAAATCTTCCTCCAAAAAGTTTGATAGTGATGGACAACGCAAGCTATCATTCCGGCCTTTTAGAGGATATTCCAAGAAAATCATGGACAAAGCAGAGATTGATTGGATGGTTAAAAGAAAAGAACATTGACTTCCCAGAGAGGGCCATGAAGGATGAAATATGGAGCATTGTAGAAAAAAATTGTAACATTGAAAAAACATTCTACCTTGACGAATATGTGAAACCTTTGGGCCACAAAATACTAAGACTTCCTCCATACCATTGTCAATTTAATGCTATTGAAATGGTATGGTCTGAGTGTAAGAGGAAATACGACCAATACATTGCTAGTCTGAAGGGGACACCATCGGAAGTTTTGGCCATGTGGGAAAAAGCGATAAATGAAGTATCTTCAGAGCATTGGAAAAATAATGTCAGCCACACAGAAAGGGTAATCCAAGAAGCTTGGAAGACAATACAGATATGTGATGCTTCAGACATTGCGCCACTTGTAATTAGTACCGACGAAGACAGCAGTGACGATGAAGAATTTAGTTCTGATTCTGAAGACAGTGAAGGGGAGTAGTTTTTATTTTTAAAGTTAGTTAGTTATACATTAATTTCTCTCTTTTAGTTTTTAAAGCAAAGTCTGCATTGTAACATATTCATTTTTAGCATACACGCAATAGATCATATCTCTTATTTTGTTCTTTAAGTAATCTGTGATTTTTGTTTTTACCTCTTTTTGTTTTTGAAACATTCTGGAGGTAAAGGATTCATCGTTCGTTATTCCCCTTTTCTTAATATTTTTTCAGTATTGTCTGTAATTGAGAATTAAAATAATTTTGATGAAAATGGGTAACTGGCGTCAATTTATTACATTGCAAACAAAGAATAAGACTAAGATGAAAGAATTTATATTAGTAAAGTCTTATTTGCAAAATAATTTTAGTTTTTGAAGTTATAATAGTTATTTTTGTATTAAGTGTGCAAAATGAGGGTTTTTTTATGGCAATGAGAGTGTTAATTTTTTGCCAGCCATTTTCGACAAGTTGCAGCGCTTTCTGTACAGAAAATGCCAATTTTAAATTCGCTTTAGCCAGTGCTGAACGCACCCCTCCTATCTACATCACTGCATACGTTTAGGTTAGGAATCATCGCTGAAATATAAATAATATAAGAAATACGTTATTTGAAACCAGCGTGACGTCATTCCAGAAAGGTAATGCGCCAACTATACTGCTATTCATGACTATAACAATATTTCGTTTTGCGTTTTTAGTTGTTAGGTAAATTATTAAAGATGAGGTTCGGTTCAAAATTAAATATATCATTCACGCAACATAAAACAGGGCTCCTTTTAGCTTTGGTTATTTTCTTCTTCTCCAAAGCTATCCTAATATCACTAGATGTCAAAAACTTATTCCCTAGTATACCTCCTAGTGAGTGTATAGATTTAGTTCGAGATCTATTAGTAAAAACGCATCTTCCAGATATAGTTAAAGATAACCTTATTTCTCTTCTCTCTTTAGTCATCGACCAAAACTTTTTAAAATTCAATGGCATGTTTTTTAAACAACTAACGGGTTTAGCTATGGGGTCTTGCCTGTCCCCATTTCTCGGCGAAGTCTTTATGAACCACTTAGAGAGTAAGATCATGAGAAGGCATTTTGCGCGCCATCTGATCACATATAAGAGATGCGTGGATGATATTTGCGTGGTCTGGAATGGAGATGACCAAGAGTTGTCCGATTTTCTGAACTTTATCAACACCCTAAATAATAAAATTACCTTTACCCTGGAGAAAGAAAGTCTTGGTAAGCTGCCTTTCCTAGATCTTTTGCTTATAAGAAATGGTAGCCAAATAGAGTTCGAAATTTTTAGAAAATCATCTTCCACAGAAAACATTATACAGTTTCATTCCAATTCCCCACATACACATACATTTGCAGCTTTTAATTGTTTCTTTTATAGACTTTTTAAAATACCCCTATCTAAGGACGCTTTTAAAAAAGAACTGAATACTATTAAGCAAATAGCATTTAACAACGGCTTCTCGCAAAATTTTATCAACAAGTTATATTTTAAGTTCTTTAACAAATATAAAATGTCCTTTAAAGTTATACATGCTGCCTCAAATAATGACAAAACTTTTAAAACTATTTCTTATTTTGGAAATATTTCGACCCAGTTGGCTAAATTCTTTAAAGGGTTAAATATTTCTAAAGCCTTTAAAACTATCAACCAACTGAAAAGACATTTAGTGACTATGAAAGATAAACCTGAATTTCTGTCAAAGTCGGGTGTTTATGCTTTGAGGTGTGGAGAGTGTCCTGCCACGTACATAGGACAGGCAGGACGAAAGATCTCAACCAGGGTCCAAGAACACGTTCATTTGGTCAACAAACATAAAAATACAGATATCACAGAGACAAAATCAGCTTTCGCTAACCATCTTGCCACCGATTTTCTACATCTGATGATATAACAGTTATCCATGAATGTCAGAAGGGTAAAAAATTGGACCTTTTGGAGAAGATGGAAATAACCAAAGCTAAAAGGAGCCCTGTTTTATGTTGCGTGAATGATATATTTAATTTTGAACCGAACCTCATCTTTAATAATTTACCTAACAACTAAAAACCTAAAACGAAGTATTGTTATAGTCACGAACAGCAGTAAATCTATTGTTCTTGCCTCTCACCCAGAAGATATGGGTTCAAATCTCATCACTGCTATAGCTCTTTTTTTTTAATTTTTTTATATTACTACCTTATTTATTTATAATTTAAGCATAAGGAGTTTTTATACATACATTTGACCACATTTCGTTCCAACCTCTTTCAGTATCCGTCGAACTATGTAATGTGATTGTTTGTTTACTGTTTTAACGTTGTATGTGTGACGTGTTGTTTTGTTTTAAAGGTACTATTTATTTATTTAATTTAAAGGCTTTTAGTTAGTAATTAGGATATATTTTTTCTGATAGGTCTGATGACGCCCGACCGGGCGAAACACGTGTAACCAGATTTATTTAATTATAAACTTTGACTGAGACCGAGACTTAGCGTCTGTTTATTGCTTAATTTAAAATGGATAGTTCGGATGAAGAAAAAGCCGCGAAATCAGCAAATGTGGAGCTACTGCCAGTAAAATTAAAACAGAAGTATGAAAAGCATGACTTGTTCGGGAAATGGACCAAAGCAAAAAATGTGAAAACGGTTAAGTTAGCTTATTTTCTTGAATTAAGCAAAGAATTTAGGCCAAATACTTTGTGGGCTAAAAACTCAATGCTTAAGAGCGTTTAAAAATTAAGAAAATATAGATATAAGCTCTAAAACTCATCACCTTTTTTTTATAAATTTTAAATGAGGGAAGCGCATAACACAGTGTGTCGGAATTAACAGTTTGGGGAAGATGTTCTCAGAAATTGCGGCATTTCTAAAATTCCCAACCTTAAACTCTACTGCAACTTTGCTGGCCGATTCTGGAAAAGGATTTAGCGATGTAAAGCGTTTAGGAGGCTGGAAGTCATCAACAGTAGCGGAGGGATATATTAACTGCTAAACGACATACAAAAATGAGTTATGCAACAATATTTTAAGTGGCAGTGCAAAAAATCATTCAGTTGAAATACGTTTAAAGTTTGTCAATTTGCGAAAAAACCATTGAAGTTCCATTTCATTCATTAACGCCGGATAATGAACTATCTTCATCAGCTTTCTCAAGAAACCAGTTGCAATCAGCTTTAAATTTGCAGCATGCCACAAACTGTACTTATAATATTATTATTGTTAATAATAATATGTAATATTATTTCTGTTTTAAGTTAAAATAAAAGGTGTTTTTAATTTATTTAAGGTTTTTTATAATTTTGTGACGTATAAGAAATATTGTTTTATCCGCGCTTAGAACCTACCTAGATAGATAGGTAAAAAGTTTCTAAAATGTGTAACACTCGTAGAAAAAACATTGTTTCTTACACTTGCGCAAAGTGTCTTTCTGGCACTTAAAGCTCATCCGAATTCCGGTTCGCGTCGTTTGCCTAACTGCTTTCGCGTGCGGGAAAGTGTCACTTTGCGCACTAGTTAGGAAAATAACTATATTTTTATTTAAAACATCTTATGTTTTTATATTGTCTCACCAGTGTTAAAATTAAATCAGTATCTACTTTTAACATCAGTGTCATAAAATGACATTTTAGACACTGACAGCATGCGTGAAAAATTATACTTTCACTGACGTTTGCGGGTTGTAGAAAAAATATATTAAAAGCTGTAAAAGTATTCAATTATAAAATCATTAATTTAATGGAAATTAGGCATATTAAAAAGTTTAAGTAAGTATTTCATAGATTTTAAGAGTGAGGTACCATACTGAAAGAGTTGGGTGCTCCTTGATTTAGACCAGCCATGTCAAACATGCGACCCGCGGGCCGCATGCAGCCCAAATCAGTTTTGAAAACATCCAGATAATGCGCCCTGCGAAGTTAAAAACCGTTTTTAAAAGCGCGTGCCGCTGTAACAACGATTGGTACAATAAAATGTACAATTGTACATAGTGCCATCTATGTTTAGGAGGATGAACTACACATACTCAACCTAAAGCCAAACGTTATCTGGCTTGTTCCATGAAATTCTAGCGCGCAAAAACACAGATGACGCTATCTGAACATTCTGGAAAGAACTCGAGAAATCACAATCTGTATATAAGCCGTGTTAGATTGAGATTAGTCGTTCAGTGTTTAGTCAGTTATGAATCAGTTGCGATAGAGTTTCGAGTTGAATTGCGCACTTATTACACTTAACAGTACTTATTATAATTTATTTCGGTTACAGTTTTTAACATGTCTCTTTCAAAACCAAGTGGAAGTAAAAGGAAACTTGTAGATGAGCATCGTATGTTTTAAGAAAAGTGGGAATTAGAGTTTGTGTGTGAAGTTTGTTTGTGAAGTGAAATAAAAAAATTGTTTGTTGATTTGTAATAGTACAGTCGCTGTCCCAAAATTATATAATATAAAACGTCACTATGATATTCATAAAACTATGTTTGACAAGTGTACAGGAATGGTCAGAAACGAAAAGTTAAATAAGTTAAAATTACGATTGGAAGATCAGCAGCTTATGTTTACACGTCCAAAGCAAGAAAGTCAATCTGTCCTTCAAGCGAGCTACGTACTGTCGGAGTTGATCACGAAATACTCAAAACCATTAATTGTTGAAGATGAATTTATAAAAGAGTGCCTAGTAAAGGCCGCGGAAATTGTAAGTCCCGGGAGCTTGAAGGCATTTCAAAATATATCTTTGTCCCGGAATACTGTCGCTGAAAGAGTTACTGAGTTGGCTGCCAATATAAGTGATCAGATAAAAACAAAATCAGGCTATTTCATTGCATTTTCTATTGCCTGTGACGAAAGTACGGATGTGTGTGGTGTGGCGCAACTCGCTGTATTTCTTTGTACGGTTTATACACATATCAATGTGTATGAAGAATTACTAGAATTAATACCATTGCATGATACAACAACTATATGGACTTCTGCAAAAGTACAATTTAGATTGTCAAAACTGTGTTCAGTTGCAACAGACGGAGCTTCTTCAATGACTGGAGTAAAAAATGGCTTCGTTAAAATATTACACACAAAGATCAGAGAAACGGGCAGTGACAAACCAGATTTTCATCATATTCATTGTATAATCCACCAAGAAGTTTTATGCTCAAAAGTGATGGAGTTGGAAAGTGTTTTAAAGTCAGTGAAAAAAATTATAAATTTCATAAGGTCACGGGGCCCTAACCAGCGACAGTTTTCTGCATTTTTACGTGATTTAGAAAGTGAGTACACTGGTTTACCATATTATGCAGAGGTGCGATGGCTTTCGTGTTCTATGGTACTCGACCGGTTTTGGAAACTCAAAGAAGAAATACTAAGAATACTATTTACTGGTCTTTTCACTATCGATATTGATAGTTCCCCCTCACTTGCAAATGGAAGTAATTGAGATTCAGTGTCACACCCATTTAAAACAAAAATTTGATAGTGTTGGTACATTCGAATTTTATAAGTACTTGCCTGTTCAATACCAAGAAATGAGAAAATTTGCCTGTAAAATCCTGTCAATGTTTGGAAGTACCTATAAGGGTGAACAACTATTTTCTTTGATGAAAGGAAACAAATCTTCTGCAAGATCGCGATTGACGGATGCACACTTGGACGCAGTTTTAAAAGTTATTTCCGCCGATAAATTCGCGCCACAAATAGACAACTTAATTAAAGACAAAAGATGTCAAATATCTGGCAAAAGAATTTAATGTTTGTAGCTTTTTGTAACGTCCTATTTATTGTATTTTTTCAGTAGTTTATCTTCTTTAAGATAAGGTTTTGCGGCCCACCTAGTCGATGGTCTTCATTCTTTTGGCCCACCAGTGACTTTGAGTTTGACATGGCTGATTTAGACTCTAACTTAAGCTATACAATATTATATTTAATGTTAAAAAACGAATTCCAAACCGTATTTAATTTGCTTAAAATGAAACAGTTTTAAGAAGAGTAACAAAATTTTAATTATCCTTAGCAATTGATCAATGGTTTAATTAACTCACCCTCAGCAGCTCCAGTTTCTCCTATACATGTAGCATGCAGCTGATTGGCCAGTTCTTGCATCTCTTCACTTAGGCCCTAACGAACATTCGAAAGTTAAATTAGGGGAAAAAAGAATGCTTCAATTGAATTTAATGTCCCGAAAATTACTGCCTTAATGAAATAGGCCAGGAAAAATAGTACAAAAATCAGTTTTTGATATGGTATAGGGAAAAATGTTTGTGCGAGAATCTTGGAGTCAAAAACAAACGTGGATTCACTGGCAGGGGTCAGCCACTCACTTGTAAATTCGGCCAGAGAAGCCCAAACATTAAGGTCAACATCTGAGGTCTCTATGGAGGCAGCTTTTACCACCTACCATGACATCCAAGCCCAGAATAATCAATCAAACGAAAGAAAAGATGAAATTACAAATGTGCGGCTGGCCCTGGCAGTGAATCCACGTTTGTTTTTTTTTATAATTTTTCTTCAAGATTCTTACATCTTTTAAACTAGTTATACTGCTACTTGATGAATGCTAATAAGACAGCAACACGTATGTAATGGTTACCATACTTCTTTTTCTTTTTGCGGAATACCCAGGATTTATTTCCCTTCGATCGATTTCTCAGAAAGTAGGCTTTGGAAAATTTTGAAATTTTGGCAGCTAACTAAAGTCGATGGGGGCAATTCGCGCAAAATATTTTCAAGATGGCGGCACTTCCGGTTATACCTGAAGTAGAAGTCAACTTTCCTTTTTTAAATAGAACACTCTGTATATTATCGAATTTTTGTATTCCTCGAAAAATTGTAGGTATATTTTATGTATAATATCCTATACCTAAGTTGAATTGTTTTTGAGATATTTTGAATTTTATGTAAAAAATGACGTTTGCAGGTCTAGACATAACTATAAATATCTGCTTATCGAAGTCTCTATTGTTTATTTGCGGGTGGCTTTCTTGTCCAAAAGGATCCACTTTAGTGGCCTGTGCTGATATTTTTATAAAATACTTTAAAAAATCGTTAAAAGTTACTTTTTTCATCGTTAAAAGTTACTTTTTATCTTATTTAACACTTAAAATAGAACTGACCTTGTATAAAGTTGTCTATTCCAAAAATTTATAGTTTTTGAGTTATTGACGATTTAACATTTTTTATTCTAATAATGCCAGACGGCTTCTAAGTTTTCTTGTTAGTTGGCCATGATAGGGACGCCTGGCGAGAACAAAACCAATTGCTTATTATAGAAACGTAATATTTATTGTCGTTTGACAATTACCTACTAAAATATTATTTATTTATTATAGTAATTATAATAATTTGTAAACTAATAATCATGCCGGGGCGATTAAATTACAAACACGAGGATTATTTGAATTTGTTTATTATCTATGGGGAATCTAACAGAGTTTTAACAAGAACAGATAAACAGAAACCGTCATCGAACAGCGTTAAACAAATGTTGGAAAACTATAAAAATTTTGGAAACGTCAAGGCAAAAATTAATAACAGGAAGCCCATTGTTGAAAATGTCGATATTGCAATTCTGGGATATTTTGCAGCATATCCAGTGACATCCCTGGCGTGGCAAAACAGTCAGGAATCTCTAGGAACTCAGTACATAGGATTCTGTTAAAACATAACTTCCAACTTTATTTAATATCATTGGTTCAACATCTAAAAGACACTGATTTGCCAAAAAGAGTACAGTTTTGCGAGTTTATTTTAACAATGGTACAAGATAATCCTAGATTTTTGGACAATATAATTTGGACCGATGAAGCAAAATTTACTAAAAATGGCCTTTTCAATAGACACAATTCCCATTTTTGGAGTGATTCGAATCCTTATGCAGTAAGATCGAGGAACTTTCAGGAATCCTGGCAATTTAATGTATTTTGTGCAGTAAGGAACGATAGAATAATAAAACTGAATTTTTACGAAGAAAATTTTAGTGGTAAGTTATACATTGCCTAAACACAAGGACTCTTTTAATAAAAAATAATCCTTTTAGGTAATATTACAATAATTCGTTTTATCAATTTAGCGTCAATCCAAAATTAGATAAATCACTTAGTAAATATTATTATATAAATAGGTTAAATTAAATTATGTATACAGGTCACACTACACTACTTCATACAAATACTGGTCCACATACCGTAACACATTGTATCTAAAAAAATATATCGTCCCAAGTTCTATAGAAAAGTTTAGTTAGATATTTACAAGCTATTTATACAGGGTACTTTAGAAAGTCATAAAATACTAAACCTTCTTTTTTTTTATTGAGCACTCTTCAGATTAAATTAACTGAATTTTGATGGGTTTTGTTTCTTCTTAAATCAATAAATCGATGAATATTATCAAAGCATTTCTTTCAGTAAAATTATGTCTATAAACTATTGTAGGAGAAAGATATCTGAATATTATCGAAGAGTTGGACAACGAATATTTGAGTAATTTACCTTTGGCAGAACATAGTCAAATTTTCTACCAACACGATGGCGCCCCACCACATAGAACCGTTGCAGTTACTAACTTTTTACAAGCTACGTTTTACGACAAGTAGATTGTCAACAATGGACCTTTCCTGTGGCCTCCTCGTTCCCCCGATCTGACAGTCTTAGACTATTTTATATGGGGAACGGTAAAAGGAATCGTTTATTTTAATCCAGTAACAACGAAAGAGGACTGTATGGCAAGGTAAGGGACGCGTTCGAAAGTTTATCTCCAGCTTCAATTAGAGCGGCCACCCACGGGGGATTTATTCGGAGATGCGAAAAATGTTTGGAAGTACAAGGTGGACATTTTCAACATTTATTGAAAAAATAAGTTGTGCTCTTGTGTAGGCTAGACTATAATGGGAATAGGCTTTCTTTAATTAATTTTTGTTATCACGGTTTCAACATTTTTAGAGTTTTCCAACATTTGTTTAACGCTGTGACGGTTTGTTCTTGTTAAAACTCTGTTAGATTCCCCATAGATTATAAACAAATTCAAATAATCCTCGTGTGTGTAATTTAATCGCCCCGGCATGATTATTAGTTTAATAGTTATTATAATTACTATAATAAATAGATAATATTTTGGTAGGTAATTGTCGAACGACAACAAATATTACGTTTCTATAGCAACCAATTGGTTTTGTTCTCGCCAGGCCTCCCCGTTATGGCCAACTAACAAGAAAACTTAGAAGCCGTCTGGGATTATTAGAATAAAAAAACCAAAAGACAACTTTATACAAAGTCACCCTTATTTTAAGTGTTAAATAAGATAAAATTTTAAAAATTGGGGGTCTCCGTTTGAAAAAAGTAACTTTTAACGATTTTTTAAAGAATATTTATAATGTCAGTTTTTGATCACACATAAAAATATCAGCACAGGCCACTAAAGTGTACCCTTTTGGACAAGGAAGCCAACCGCAAATAAATAATAGAGACTTCGATAAGTAGATATTTATAGTTTAGACAACTATGCAAACGTCATTTTTTACATAAAATTCAAAATATCTCAAAAACATTTAAACTTAGGTATAGGATATTATACATGAAATATACCTAGAATTTTTCGAGGAATCCAAAAATTCGATTATATACAGGGTGTTCCATTTCAGATAAGAAAGTTGACGTCTACTTCCGGTATAACCCGAAGTGCCGCCATCTTCAAAATATTTTGGGCGAATTGCCCCCATCGACTTTAGTTAGCTGCCAAAATTTCGTGGGACAGCCTGCATATATATATATATATATATATATATATATATATATATATATATATATATATATATATATATATATATATATATATATATATATATATATATATATATATATATATATATATATATATATATATATATATATATATATACAGGGTGGCCCATCGAAAACGTACCGCAAGGCATAACGGCCAGGGTAATTTTTTTTTCAAAAAATCCAAAAACACATCAATTTTGTTTGTGAGGGGGACAACTTTTGCCCTTAAAATGATCGCAAAATTTTCAACCCTCTAAGCGGGGGTGTCATCCCCCAAACTTTTTCAAATGGGAAGAGGGGTCAAGTGGTACCGCAATGAAAAGGGCTTTCTATTCTCTATACATTCCCGCTTAGATTTTGAAAATCGGTCAAGTCATTTAGAAAATATGAAGGATTGAAATTTGAAAAATACATTTTTCAAAAAACGCATAAATTGAATTAAATAAAAAAAAACTTACCGTATTAATGAAGTAAATGCTGAAAATGTTGCCCGTCGACCTCCATACAGTAATACAAATTAGCTTCAAATCGTTCTCGAACATTCTGAAGAACTTGAGGGGTCACTTCGCGACAAACGTCAATAATTCGTGTTCGCAGATCTTCTAATGAGGCAAGTGGAGTGCTATACACTTTACTTTTTATGTGTCCCCATAGAAAAAAGTCTAAAGGAGTCAAGTCGGGTGACCGGGGAGGCCACTCAATGGCACCCCTTCGTCCTATCCACCGCCCGGGAAAGTTAGTGTTTAAATAATTACGCACATTTTGAGAGTAATGTGGAGGTGCACCGTCTTGTTGAAATATCAGTTCCGCTTCAACGTATCCAGGATTATTTTCGATGATGTCAGTTAGGGCTGGGTCGATGGTATTTTGCAGTAAATCTAAGTACATATCACCTGTTAGAGTTCCAGGAAGAAAAAAAGGACCCACAATAGAATTTCCAAAAATACCAGCCCACACGTTCAATTTCTGAGGATGTTGTGTGTGCACCTCGTGAAATACCCTGGGGTTGTTCTCAGCCCAGTACCGACAGTTATGCCGATTAACTACACCGTTCAAAAAGAAAGTGCACTCACCCGAAAAACACACATTGAATAGAAAATTATTATTATTGGCCACTCGTTCACTAATAGTTTCACAAAATTGCAAGCGGCGATCAAAATCGTCTTCGTTGAGTTCTTGTACCAACTGAATTTTATACGGGTGGAAATGGTGTTTTTTCAATATTTTTTGGACACTTGTACGATTCACGCCGGTCTCATTGGCTAATTTTCTTGTACTCAGCGTACTATCCATGGCAACTTGGCCCAATACAAAGACCTCCATAGCTTCATTTACTACAGGATTTTCCATCTGCCTCTTTTTATTCATAAGGGATCCAGTTTCGCGAAATTTTGCTACTAACTCGCGAACAATTTTGCCGGAAAGGTGTTTTTCAGGATGTCGTTCATTAAATATCTGCGCAACCCGATTGCCACATTCATTATTTTTAAAATAAAGTTCGATTATTTCCACTTTTTCTGCAAGTGAGTACACCATAATTATTGATAAAAAATTTAATGATATTGAGAAATTTAAACGCACAAGTTACAGAACAGCTATCTAGCAACTACCGCACCTGATCGTTGTGGCATGTCAAATCACTAAAATCAGCAGTAAACATCTAAAATAACAGGACAAAAATAGCGAATTGGTCGAAGGATTTTATCCTTATCATTTACTCAGATAATTTGTAAATAAACATTTTAAATTTCAATCCTTCATATTTTCTAAATGACTTGACCGATTTTCAAAACCAAAGCGGGAATGTATAGAGAATAGAAAGCCCTTTTCATTGCGGTACCACTTGACCCCTCTTCCCATTTGAAAAAGTTTGGGGGATGACACCCCCGCTTAGAGGGTTGAAAATTTTGCGATCATTTTAAGGGCAAAAATTGTCCCCCTCACAAACAAAATTGACGTGTTTTTGGATTTTTTGAAAAAAAAATTACCCTGGCCGTTATGCCTTGCGGTACGTTTTCGATGGGCCACCCTGTATATATATATATATATATATATATATATTATATATATTATATATATATATATATATTATATATATTATATATATATATATATATATATATATATATATATATATATATATATATATATATTATATATATTATATATATATATATATTATATATATTATATATATATATATATATATATATATATTTGTTTCTGTTTTCTTAAACTATAAATATTATTCGATAATGCTTATGTTTCTTGGGCAGGTATAGATTTTTTCGCACAAGGCACTAAACATACCACTAAGACCTATAGTATCCTGCGTTCAATCGCCTTTTTACAACCTTTCAAAATATTTATCAAATTGTTTATCTAATATCATAGGGAAAAACAGTTATTATATAAAAAACTCGTTCACTTTTAAGCAATTTATAGACACAGACACCACCAAATATCTTTAGACGTACCTAACGAACTCATAACCAAAGCAATAAACGAAAAATGGAATGAGCTAGAAAAATTTACAGCTTTAAATTACAAGGAATTTTTTGATGTTTTAAATATGGTGACCTTAAATAATTATTTCCAATATAAAAACGAGTATTACCAGCAGTTGGATGGCTGTGCTATGGGTTCACCAATTTCGTCCACAGTTGCGCAAATAGTTATGGAGTTTTTAGAAGAAAGAGTCCTTGAAGAATTGGATTTTAACATAACTTTTTTTAAAAGATAAGTCGATGATTGCCCACTGCAGTTCCAGAAAATAAAATAGATAATTTATTACATGCCTTTAATAGCTACAATTTAAAACTACTATTCACCTTGGAAGTATAGAAAAAGATAACAAAATAGATTTTCTAGATTTAACTATTATTACGTAATTTGAAAATAGTTTAAAAACAAAATGGTTTACAAAAGAAACCTGATCAGGACGCTAGCTTAACTTTAACTCCCACCACCCTAATAATCAGAAGAGAAATGTTGTAATCGGGTTAACCGATCGTGCCATATCATTAACATCACCTGAAATGATCCAAAAATTATTGACACTTTGAAATCCAATCATTATCCGGAAAAGTTCATTAAAAAAATAATTAAACAGAGGACTCATAAATATTATAATAAAGGAAAATAAAACAATCTTTTAATACAGGACAACATATCAAAAAAATATGTTGCAATGCCTTACACAAACCAATTGTCAGAAAAAATAAAATACATTTTAGCACAACACAATATTATAGTGTGTCACAAAGCACAAAATATAGTAGGTCCTTTTTTCACTCATTTAAAAAGAAAAGTTCAAAAAAATAAAAAATCAAATTTGGTATACTCGATATCTTGCTTAAATTGTCCAATGAAATATACAGGCATGACAACGCAACTTTTAGAAAACAGGTTAAAGGGACACAAGTACACAAAAAATGCGTCAACAGCTCTACACAAACACGAGCAAATAACCAACCATGAATTTGATTATGCCAATAGAAAAATTTTAGACACAGATAAAAGGTATCAAAAACTCGTTTATCAACGAAATGATTCATGTAAAAAGAAAAAAATATGCTGTAAATGACAAGCAAGACGTTAAATGACTAAACTAGAAATAAGACACAAAGTCTCGGTCTCAATCAAAAAGAGTATAATGCGGTTACACGTGTTTCGCCTTTTCAGGCATCATCAGACCTACAATTAATATAACAATCAAAAACTATCACTATAAATATTCAAAATTCAAACAGACCTTCGACATTAACTAAAATCACAAGAACAAATCAAACAACTATAACGTCACATGTTAAAATACACACTGAGATGAGGTTAAGAAACTAAGGTATTGACACGCGCAGATAAAAGTTGAATCAAATAAAAGACAAAAAAATATATAAATAAAAAAAATTAAAAAAAGGTTATTGATATACCCAGGAATTGAACCCGAGCCTCCGGCGGCGGCGTGACACACCGAGATACTGACCACCACTCTACCAGCAGGTCCAATTAAGACATGAACATTTAGATGTCTCAATTGCTTTTAAAACAGTGAACTCACTTAAGAGACATCTAGTAATGACCAAAGATAAGACTGAACATCTTTCATAATCAGGGGTGTACTCATTGGGCTGTGGAGATTGTTCTGCTGTATATATCGGACAATCAGGGAAAAGGATTTCCACTAGGGTCCGGGAACATTTTAGCCTTTTCGATAAATATAAAAACACTGATATCACTGAGACAAAGTCGGCTTTGGCTAACCACTTGCTAACAACTGGACACCATTTTTCTATACCAAACAGTGTAAAGATACTACACGAGTGTCCAAAGAGTAAAAAACTGGATTTGTTAGAGAAAATGGAAATTACAAGGGCTAAAAGAAGCTCAGTTTTACATTGTGTTAATGATATCTTCAATTTCGAACCTCAACTAATTTTTAATAATCTTGGCACTAATATTAATCGGCAGGAAGATAATGTATAAACTTTTCATTGAACCTGCTGGTAGAGTGGTGGTCAGTATCTCGGTGTGACACGCCGGAGGCTCGGGTTCAATTCCTGGGTATGTCAATAACCTTTCTTTATATTTTTTATTTATATATTTTTTTGTCTTTTATTTGATTCAACTTTTATCTGCGCGTGTCAATACCTTAGTTTCTTAAACTCATCTCAGTGTGTATTTTAACATGTGACGTTATAGTTGTTTGATTTGTTCTTGTGATTTTAGTTAATGTCGAAGGTCTGTTTGAATTTTGTATATTTATAGTGATAGTTCTTGATTGTTATATTAATTGTAGGTCTGATTATGCCTGAAAAGGCGAAACACGTGTAACCGCATTATACTCTTTTTGACTGAGACCGAGCCTTTGTGTCTTATTTCTAGTTTAGTCATTTGAAAGTTGGTCTCTTAGAGAATATGGACGCTTTCTTACAGTTTCAAGACGTTAAAAATTTAAGTCAAATTTATTATAATTTAATCCATGCAAAATAACAAAATGTATACAGGCATGGTATCACAAATATTTTATTAATTTCACAATACATTCCAAACCGTTATCTTGAATTGCTGATTCTACTTATAGATTAAATTAATAAAAAATGAACAAAAAAAACGTATTTTTTGGACTATGGTAATTTAAAAAATTAGTTGCCACGAGAGCACACAAGTATACACATAAAGATATATATGCATAATGTAATAACAATTTCCGAGGTACGTACTAATATTTCCTGTTTGTCTTTTATTTTTTTTTGTGTTTATTTTTACTTGTATATAGCTAGTTTTTAATCTCTGATTAAGAATATATTAATGTTCCATCAACTATTTTGAAAATCTGTGTATTGTAAATATTACACTTTTTAAATATTTGTAGGTTGCCACGAAAAATAATTAAACAAACTTTTGAAAAAGCCTGCTAGGACGGGCGACACGTCAAGAAGATAGTGTAGTTTCATTTCACCGAAAAAAAAAACTATACCCAAGAAACATAAGCCATATATATAAATATATATATATATATATATATATATATATATATATATATATATATATATATATATGTATATACATGTTGATTTTTACTCCTTCACGGATGGAAAAATACAATGTGTTTTCATTCCGGGTGTACATCCGTTCACTACTGTCGTTCTGAAAAGAACAGTTTTGCTCATGTTTCACCAAAATCACATTTGGCATTTTCGAAGCTTTCTTTCTTGCGTCCGTTTTCCGGATGGTACTGTTGTTGTTGCGCTAATTGCGCTTGCGTTTTTGCGATTTTAGATTTGTCGATTATTGTCTTCCGTACTGTTGGTAGTTTTAATGATTCGTCCCTTTTATTCAAATCGCCTTGTTTTTCAATTTCTATGGCTTCTCGGATTATTCTGGTCTTATGTTCTATACTGGCAATCTCCCTACACCCATCGAAATTTATTTTATGGCCGGTTTCCTGATGATGTAGGATTAAAGCTGAGGTTGTTTGTTTATTTCTGATGCTGAGTTTATGCTCTTCCACTCTTGCTGATATTCGCCTGTTAGTTTGCCCCACGTACAACTTTTCACAGTCCTGGCACGGAATACTGTATACTCCGTGGTTTTCCAGTTTGATTTTATCTTTTGGGTTTCCAAGTAATTTACCTATAGTTGTTTGTAGCTTGTGTATTGTTTGTATGTTGCGTATCCTAAGAATTCTTCCGATTCTGTCTGTTGTGCCTTTTACATATGGTAAGACTACTCGTTGCTTTCTCTGTTCATAATTTTGTTGTTCGTTGTTCGGGAAACCTGTCCATTAATAGCTTTCTCTATGGTGCGATTTGTGTAGCCATTTTTCTTTAAAGCACTAGATATTACCTTAAGTTCGTTTTGTCTCGTCTGTGTTTCAGTTAGTCGCACGGATCTAGATATTAGAGTATTTGCCACAGCTTGAATTTGTGCTGGGTGATGATGTGATTTTGCATTTAAATATCAGTCTGTATGTGTTGGTTTTCTATACACGGTGTATTCGAAATGTCCGTTATGCAGTTTTGTGACCAAAACATCTGAAAATGGTAGTTTGTTGTTTTCCTCTAACTCTAGAGTAAATTGTATTCTGGGGTGGATTGAATTTACGTGAGTCAGACATATTTAGAGCTCTGCATGACCATGTTGCTATATAATAAATATGTCATCCACATAACGAATCCATGATTTGGGCTTTAAACTTGCTTTCTCAAGAGCTTCTTTCTCGAAGTATATCATAAATAAATTCGCGACTACTGGTGATAGCGAGGACCCCATTGGAGCACCAACCATTTATTTATACATTTGCCCGTTGAATGAAAAAATAAGTATTTTTTGAGGCAATGCTCCGAGAGCTGTATTATATGTGCCTGGAAATCCTTGTTCATATAACGATTTGATACCTAGGCTTGCTATGATATCGTTTTTTTCAGGACGATATCTCGTATAATTCGAGTGAAATGCTCCGAGTTTTTTACAAATGAATCAGCTTTTTCTACAGTTGGTTGCATAATATCAGAAAGGTATTTGTCCAGTTTTTGTAGCGGCGAATTAACAGCACTAACAATAGGTCTGATGGGCGTCCCTGGTTTGTGTATTTTTGGTAAACCATAGAGTTTAGGACATCTGCTCGACTTTTCCCGTGGTATGATTTTTTGTTGAATTTCGGGGTTTATTGGGTGAACTTTTTATTTTATTTTTAGTTGTTTTTTCTAGGTACATTGTCGGGTCCCTGTGATGTCTTTATTTTTTCGAAAGTTTATTGGGCACTTTGTTCAGTGGCATTTGGGTTTTGTTTTGGTGTTTTGCTTGATCTTAATCAAATGTGATTTTTGGCGAAACGTCAGCAAAACTGTTCATTACAGTGTAGTAGTATGTATATAACCTGTTCATTTAAAAGTATACTTAGTTCAATTTTATTGACTTGTTTTGTTACATGCAAAATTTTAAAATTGTCGTTAAAATTATGATAAATGAGATGCATCATTTGTTTGTTTTATCTTTTAGGTAACTTTTTATATCCTTCTATTATATTTTTTTGTATAATGTGAAATTTAACGTCCTAATAAATTTAAGAATAGATGTGTAGCGCGTTTAGGACAGAAATAAAAATCCCCTTTTCTTAAACAAAATCCGACGTTTCGACTATATATTTAGTCTTCTTCAGGGCTGTTTTTAAATATGGGATTTATGTTAACACACCAAAGTCTATACATGTCCATATGAAACCTAAGGAAAAAGAGGACATTATTTTTACAGCAATAACAAGAGAAACCCGACATTCAGTATGGACGGACAACAGCAGTAGTTGCAAGCGAAAAAATATGTTTATTTTCTGTACTGGTGATGGTTAGATCTAGAAAATGAATTGATTTATTTTGTTCAATATAATTAATTCAAATACTATCTATCATTATTTTGTTTCTTTAAATTGATTTCATCCTGATAATTAAAAATGAGTGTTTTTTTTATGTTTATTGCACGTTGTCAAGGACGATGTGCAATAAACTTAAACTGATATAAAATATTTTAAAAAGCTATCATTTTTGACACGATCTTAGAAAAGCTACTATTTTCCTGGTCTAAAAAGAAGGATGTTTAAGGTAATGTCCCGAAAATTACTGCCTTATAGGAACTATATTTACAGCGAATTACTTTACCATCTCGTCTCAAGTTACAGGTTGTTTAATTATTTTTGCCGACGAAATTGTACACTTAATGGGAGGTTAACGTCTTGTAAGATGAGCAATAAAATGCAGCTGTAGCTGAACGTTAATTTATTTTGAGCCTCTGGATGTCTTGTAACGGATAATTTAATTTGGATTTTACTAGAGCATACACTACGCCCATTAATAATGGAATTTTCAAAAATGCAAGTTTGTTCAACTACTGGGAAGTTGCACCTTTTGTAATTATATTTCTGTGCCAAAAAAAAACTTAAAAATTAAATAAAAAATAGAATATCAGGCTTATTTGGTTTTCCTGGAAATTAAATAGAATTAATCATTTGCAATATCCCCAGTGCTTGAATTGTTTCCGAAATACACGATTTTTCAAAAACTTTTTCAAAATTAAAATTTTAATAACAGGTAATAATGTCTGAAAATAACAAAGTTGGCTGTGAATGTCAAAATATTTAAATTACAGTTTTAGATACGTGTCAGTTTGTGGTGTCAGTAGTCATTTTCATTCTCTTCATGTTACGTTTTAGCAAAGATCATTTAAATGTATTATATATGAATAATAATAATAATGCGACAATGATTATTAAAAAAATATAAATTACGTTAACTGTGTATTAATTTAGTACGTGACTTATGTAAACAAATTGCAGTGTAATCACATCCAGTGTACCCTGCAGGAAAACATTTCCGGGAAATTGTTTGTCATAGCAACCTGTCAAAATAGACCGGAAACCTACGTACTAGATATCACGGTTACTTTATACAAAGAAGGGGAAAGTCTATTAATGCGGGATTTAAAGACTTGCAAATTAGGAGAAGAAGGAAATGCATATGTTGGTAACACATTCTATAATCACGAAACTTTGGAAATAGTCTTGGTCTTTGCAGTTGAATGGTGAAAAGATGCATGAGGGTCGATGCTTCTGTCTCCCCGGCAGCAATAAATAAGGGCAGGTATAATGGATGCTAGTTCATCAGAACAGAATGCGTGGTAGCATCTGTAAAGTAGAGACAGATCGCCCACAAATTCAACGATGGTCTAGTGATGCAAGCTTCCCTTCTGAGGTTTGGATCATCAGTCAGACGAATAGTTCTTCTTTCGACAGAGTCAAGATATCTAGGATTGAAGGAGTTAGCTGCTGCCAATCAGGTTGGCTGAAGAAAGGTGATTTTTCAGATCATTACGTTTCAGGGTCCTTAGCCGAAAATCATGTTTTCATAATTCCTTCGGTCTGTCTGTTCGCGGCATAGCTAAAAAATTACTTACGCGAATAATTTCAAATAGTGGTCAAAAAATAAGGACCATATGGGAATGATCTGGAAACATTTTGTTAAAAATGGCGAACTGGTGAAAATTTCTTGTTTGTTTCGAGCTCTCTCGTGTCCCTCGAACATAAAAGTTCCTGCATTTTTTTTATAATTTTTATGTTAAATAAGACAAACTCTTGAAAAACAAAAACCGGATTGCTTTACTGATCCCAACAAATTAAATATGTTTTTAACGTACCCGAGACTTCAATGTTTTGTATCTTTCTTAAAACACAAACAACTTCTTTTAATCTGTAAATGGCATTTCTTGGTTTTTTTTATGGTAATCGTTGACAACGGCACTAGATTGAGCAAATGATAATATACAGGGTATGTGAAAATGTCTTTACACATATTTATAACAAAAGTGACTCATGTTTTTGCAAAAACTA